>JAQMYI010000036.1:31945042-31960978 GCA_030014275.1 Clariallabes melas | reverse complement strand
GTGCTCGTAAACCAAGACAATGCTCGTTTTCCAAATCAAAATTTATTAAAAATCTTTGCTCGTCTTGCGGAACACTCCCAAACCGCGTTACTCATAATCTGAGGTTTTACTGTACCTATCTAACTATCCATCCATAAATTCATCCAAAAATCTACCCACATAACTACTCATCCATCCATCCATCCATCTAAAAATATACCTATCTATCCATCCATCTATAAATTCATCCAAAAATGTATACAAGTAACCATCCAACCATCTAAAACTCAAAATCCATCCCTTCAAAATCTATCCACCTAATTATCCATCCATCCATTGTATCTATTCACACATGCCTCATTTTTTCCATTTATACCTCCATTCACCTATTTATCATCCAATTATGCAATTATTCAGGAATCCACCCAACCTAAACATTTCCTTAGCCTTAAATCCATAAATCTACCCATCTGTCCATTAATCTAATCTTCTATCCAATTTCACCCATCTACTTATCCATCTCATCCTATTCATCCATCCATCCATCCATCCAGTCATTCATGAATCTGTCCATCTGTTCATTTATTGATCTATTTAACTCCCCATCAGTTAATTATAAGCTGTTTTGGAAAATTACTAAAACATAAATGTAACCGAGCTCACACACGTTAGAAACTGATTGTATGAATATATGACGCAACAACATAATCTATTTGAATATTAGTGTAATACTGTTATACACAAGCCTGTGCTTATACTGTTATACTGTTATACTGTTATACCACCTTCATCACTCATCTGCTGCCTGGAATAAAGAAGGAGAAGAAGGAAACCTCATGGTGCCTCACTTGAGACGAGCTAAACGGCTTTAGATTAAGACGTCAGTGTAACTTTAGATGAATAACTGATTTTGCCTGAAGGAAACTTTTCATCTCTCTCCGTGGACTTTCATCTGTTTATCTCCTTATAACGTTTAACATCACTGTCATGTGCAGCTGGAGTGGAATCTGTTTCTCATCTCGATCCGTAACGGCCCGCGTATTCCTCAAACATATACAGCTTGTGTGTGTGTGTGTGTGCGTGTGTGTGTCTTCATTAAATGTCACATTGTATTATTCTAGATTCAAATTTCAAACAAGAAGCTGGACTTCAGTCAGATAAAGTCCAAGTGTGGATCCAAGGATAACGTGATGTATTCACCCCTCGGAGGCGACGTATGTACCGCAGTCGTAGCACAACCCAGTCTCTCTCCTCACTCCTGTCTCCGTCTCTCTCTGTCCTCTTCCAGAGACAGTCTGCTGCTGGCACATTTATCACCTGCTGCAGTCTACACATGCTGTTCCTTACAATCACAGTGTTATTGAGTCTCTTTCTGACAGTTTGACGAGTGTTTATTCTGCTCTATTCACTGGAGTCTTCCTTCCTTACTTACTGTACTTCCTCTTCTTCTTCTTCTAAAAGCCGAAATCTGACCCGCCGCTGTGTTTCCACTCCCTCTCTCTCTCTCTCACTCTCTCTCTGTTATACATTTCTAGACACAGACCTCTGGACAAACCTCCTTCTTGTCATCAAGCTTGCTATACTTTCCTATATATAAACACCTGTTTATTTATTTACTCACAGTCATGAGCAACAGTTATTGCATAACCAAGAAAGGAAGAAATAAAGAGAGACAGAGATCAACGACCCTACATTACAATAGCAGTTTAAACAACTAAACAACCAAGCAAATATAATTTAAATATTGAGACTGCAAAGATCATTTCTGATAAAAGGAACATTAATAATAAAGACCTGTGTGTGTATGGTGAAGAGAGTGTGTGTAAATACACAGATATCATTATGCACAAGAAAAAATGGCAAAAGAAAAAAACTTTTGTTTACATAGAAACACGCAATTCCTCATCCTACTTTTCCTCCTTGACTTTTTTTCCACGTGATGCCCGGCTCCTGTTCTGCATTAACCTGACGTAACTTCTTTCTTTCACAGATACAAATTCAATCGAAGAAGCTCGATCTCAGTCATGTGACCTCCAAATGCGGCTCTCTGGACAACATCCATCACAAACCAGGTTACACACACACATACACACACACACATTTAATGAAATCCGAACGTTTGAGGACATTCAGGGCCCTAAAGATTAAAAAAAAAAAAAAAAAAAAAAGGTCACATCATGCTAATAATAATTAAACGTAACCCATTCTATTGTTCTGATTGTGTATTAATGATTCACAGAACAACAGCACCACCTGCTGGTCATTTGCTTCCTGTATTTTATTTATTTTTTTAATGTGGTGCTGTTTACACTTAAATTCTGTCAGATCAAGAATTTTTTGTTGTTGTTGTTGTTTTAAAAAAAATAGTTGCAAGCAACGATGAGCGGGCCCAAGCACCCGGCGCCATCACCACCCGGGAGGACCAGAAAGACAGTGCGCCACACTGGGCACATGCATTGAAAGGGGACATAACAATATCATTATGACATAATTTTAGAAAACAGAGAATTGTATGTCTAGACCTCCAAAAAGCACTGGAAGAAATATTATAAAAATGGTGTGATGGGCAAAGTGTTAATAAGTCATAAAATCTAAGAGCCAATCATCTCCTGATATGCAAATGCAGGCAACAAATCATTGGTTCCTTCAGGAGAGGGGCGGAGCATACATGGTTTTAATGCATATTAATCATTTAATGTAGTTTTATAGAAATGCCTTATGAGGAAATTCTAACATTCTACATGTACTGTATCTAGATTTAAGTACAGTATAATAAAAAGCAAAGACTTTATATCTCAGTGGGTTACAGACTGCACTGTAGCACATGATATCACAGCAGGTCAAACATCATGATCAAATATCATATATCATATCATATTAGATTAGATTAGATTAGATTAGACAACTTTATTGTCATTGTGCAAAGTGCATGTACAAGGCCAATGAAATGCAGTTAGCGTCTAACCACAAGTGCATAAGCAGTCTATTCACAATAAATAACCATGTGTTAAATGAGATTACTGGTGTATATGTACAGGGGTTAAAGTGATTAATGTACAGAAGGTGCAGTAGGTTATAAGATACTGTAGGTGTCAAGAAGCTCAAATAACGTGATCTACATGTCTACATACTGTATGATCAAATGTTTGTAAGAAGAAACAAAAGGATTTATAAAAAGAACAAAACCATTTCCAGGTTGTGACTAGTTAAAAATGTTAATACTGTCCATATGAATATTTCTAATAAAATTTATCATAGTGTTATAATGGACAATATTAGATTTGTAGGTTCTAGTATATTCAAGAATTTTTTAATTATGGTGCAGCATCACGTACTGTATTGTGTGCAGCTTAATTTTCTCTTTGTTAGTAAAATAAAATCTCATTAAAATGTTAACTTAAGTAGAAATGTGTACTGATGTGCATGGCTTAGTACATTTAGTGTCACCTGTAAATAAATTTTAAAAAAAGAATAAAATGCAAGCTAAGACTCGACGTCCAGATGACCTCACCAGGATGACCTCGAGGATCTTCACCGACTTCAGTTGATTAATTTTATCATTTTGTCTTATTAGTAGGTAATTAGTGCCAAGGAATGTAAAGAAATCCCAGTAAACTTGCTTCGACCCAAGTGTTTTACGACGATTGTGAGAATCTCTAAACACCAGTTAAGATTTCTCTTGTGTCTCCATTCCTGCAGGTGGCGGTCATGTGCGCATTGAGAGTGTAAAACTGGATTTTAAAGATAAAGCTCACGCTAAAGTTGGCTCCTTGGATAACGCCCATCATGTACCAGGAGGAGGGAATGTGATGGTGGGTGAGCTCCTTCTTCGAGACTCGTTATTCTACTGATATATGATGAGTCATAAATATTTGATAGTTGAACACAGAAACAATGAGTAATCGATTAATCGAGGCGCACATTCCCAACAAATCAGTTAATTGAGACAAATGAATGAAACCTAAAGAGGAACATCCGTCCTTGATGACATTCTTGGAACTCGTGGTGCCGTGTCTTCATTAATCTTGCACAAAATTTAAAAAACTCAAAAAACTAAAAAAAAAACTTAGGTTAGCTTAAATTCTTTGTATGCCAATGTGAATTTCTTGCAACATTTCAGTTCTTAAGGGGAAAATTCTTAAGGCGGGGCGTTCGTATGCCGAGGCATCTCTGTAATGTGTTTGGAATTTGCATCTCATTACCATTAATACATAATAATTCATTGATTATTGTTTTGATAATGTGTTCAACCGTCAATTATTTGTGACCCAACTATTATATAATTAGCTGACATTGGTTAAAGTCAGGTTTCTTAATTGAGATTCAGGTAGATTAAGTAATTGATCAGTTACTAGCATGCTGTTGGTCTTCTTCCTGCCTGTAACTTTCTGAACACCTTTCTGTCCACAAGCTTCAGAATCAGGTTGAACACAAACACAATGCAAGAAAATAAATATTCAATAATAAACACAATGCAAGAAAAACTTGATTTTTTTTTTTTTACAGAATTGCACTTTTTAAAAAAAAAAATACTATGTAAAATTTTCCTGCTCTTGTCCTCTCAGATCGAGAGCCACAAGTTGCTGTTCCGTGAGACAGCGAAGGCTCGCGTGGATCACGGGGCCGAGATCATCACCCAGTCCGAGGGTCTGTCCCCTCACCACATGTCGTCATCCGGCAGCATCAACCTGCTCGAGTCCCCACAGCTGGCCACGCTCGCCGAGGACGTCACGGCTGCTCTGGCCAAGCAGGGACTTTAAAGAGAACGAAAGAAAAAAATTATAATAAATTAAAAAAAAAAAAAAACCTCGCCATTCTCCATCCTCCAGCTACGCCAACAGCTCCTCTAATCTCTACATAAATATATACAGTATATACAGCAATCCCTGTAGTGGTGTCGTAGTAGTGGCTAACGACCCTCTGAACGTTTCTGGGGCACTGCGTTCCCCCCCCCTCTGACATCATCGCATCCACACCTCAGTCGCCGGAAACGAGAGCAGCCACCCGCAGCTGGAGCGGACTTTATCGCGGAAGGAGGAGAAACCGGTGAAAAAAAAAAAAAAAAAGGAATTGTTGTTGGATTTTTATTCCTATTTTATGGTATTGGAATCATTTTTATTCTAGACTTCTAGTTCATTAGCTAGGTACCCGTGCTTTTATTCTCCCTGTATGCAGTGTGATTTCTCTCTCTCTCTCTCTCTCTCTCTCTCTTTTTTTAAAATGATTATTACGGTGGTGTACAGATCTCAGATCAGGTTTAGTGCTAGGAACAGAAAGGAAAGTCTTTTATTTTACTCTTTTTTTTGGGCAGCTGTTTCCTCCTCGTTCTTTTGCCGCAGAGCCAGTGCATGGAGTCCAAACCCCGCCTCCTGGGGGAAAAAAAAAACAAAAAACAAAACAAACAACAACAAAAAAAAGAAGTCTGACCAACAAAACGATATATGATGTATATTATTATATGTATAATTCCACTGAATATTTCTCAACAGCATCTTTTGATCAGAATATAATAATTATAACAGTTCCTCACACCGTAATATCTGTACAAACTACATTATCGCAAATGAAAAAAGAAAACAGTGTTGACGCGCATGTGTCGATTTTAGTACAAAAAAAGAGCTATTTTCTATTTAATAACAACAACAACAACAACAAAAAAGATTTAGTAAGTTATTTGCTGAGTCATCGGATAAAACGGACACTTCATGTTTTTAGCTATTAGTCACGACGATGTTATGCTCGTTCGTTCATTTTAAGCGACTGCGTTGGCTTTGCCCAGGGGTCCAGACATCAGACAGGGAATTAATATCATATAGCAATTAAAGGGATACTTCATTGTTTTTTAATCTAATCTCCATCCATCCAATCTATACTGTAGTGTGCATGTGATTATTACAGAAAGGAAGTTCAACACGGTTTCTGATAGACCAAGAACATCTGTTCTCGTATAATAGTTGAAACCGACTTTATTTAAACTCACGACACACTCACTAGCTTTAACAATAATGAAGAGAACAGATTTGCTAACAGTTTTTGCGCTTTATACGTCGTAAGTTATAAAACTGCCAAGTCATGTGGTGTCGTAGCGGCTAGCACTGTGACCCCGCCCCTCCAGGGTTCAAGGGTCCCATTAACACCTCGGGTCTGTGGGTTGCCTTCAGATGCTCCAGTTTCCTCCCACAGTTTGAGGACATGCAGATTTCCAAACTGCCTCTAGTGTATGAGTGTCTCATGCTTGTCCCCTGAGATTGTTAGGTACCCTAGTCCAGGGTGTACCCCACCTAGTGCCCTGAGTCCCCTGGGGTTGGCTCCAGGGCCCCCGCGAACCTCTAATAAGCGACAAATCTACTGCCAATTGTTTATCGCAACACCGAACTGCAGCAGTAATGAAAATCGTTCTTAATACCTACACCGCTCGCTACAAATTTTACTGAGATTTAAGGGCTTGATTTCATGCCTGAATGCACTCAACTCATAAAACTCTATCCGGAAAGTCGAAACCTAGAAACCTGGAACAAATCTGAGCTGCATAAGATAACGCACAGATCAGCACATGCGCGATTATTACGTATTGATGTCGGACGTGATGCATAAAGCTCGCCAGCCAATCACAACAGATTAAAAAATGGTACAGCTAGAGTCGTGTTGCCAGATTGGACCGGTTTCTCCAGTGGGATGCTTTTTGACTTTTTTATTATCTTGTTGTGGAAAATAAGTCTCTGCTGTTTTTAAGCTCTGTAATGTAGAATGTATTTAGGGCTCATCTAAATGGGGGCTCAGTGGTTAGGGCATTGGACTATGGTTCGGAAAGTCCAAGGTCCATTGGGCCCCTGAGTGAAGCCCTTACCCCTCAAATGCTCAGATGTATAATGAGATAAAAATATAAGTCGCTCTGGATAAGGGCGTCTGCCAAATACCGTTAATGTATTAAGCCAACGGTGTTCTTTGTGCTAAAAAAGAAAAATCAATACATGGCAAACAAAAAAGCGACATGAAATTACAGTAAGACAACTGCGTATGTTACTCTTCATACGTCAATAAAATTGATCAGTTTTCCATAGAGTGTATGGGGGTATTTCAATCTGGCAACCCTGGGTTATACCAGTGTATATGCGACTCGATGTACTGTACTCTTGAGATCTCTTAAGAATGGCAAATGAAGCTGTAAGGATATTTACAGTATATAAAAGTGAAGTACGCATAAATTATAGAAAATAGTCTTTATGGATTGACGAAGCCCAAAATCTAAAAAGAGCTTTTGAGATCAACTATTACCCATTTTAAGCAATTTCAAGCAATTTCAAGCAATTCCTTATCCATATCTCCAGTGTTCCTCTCATGACTTGATTATACCGTTTGACGTCCAAAGACATCTAATCGTGGTTCAATCACATCCTGTCATATACCCGATCCTACGATCTCTATAGGTGAGTGTACATAACTGGTCCAGCTAGCTCGCTTTACTAATCTTCCAATGAAGCAAATACAATTCCTAGCCTGAACATTCCGCTAGTTACATTTAAAAGCCATTGTGGACGCTACATGGGACTTATCACTTCTGGGTTTCAGATCCATCGTGACCAGATAGAATAATCAATAAATTAAAGTTTACACACATTTAACACAATAGACCAGAGAAATGATGAATGAAACCTGAAGAAACTAACAGTTTATGGTCGTATACATTTTGATACGTATGATTTCTTTTCTTTTTTCCTTAAAAATGGTCGAAAAAAAGAGCTAAACTTCTTTGCATTTAGTAAGCACACATACAGTATGGCATGGATTTGGTGGACAGAGGTTAGAATGCAAGCCACCCTATTCACCTACATAAAGATTTGTATGTCTGATTTGGATTACAGGTTATTCTTCTAAAGGAAAAGCTACATGACGGCCTCTCCCAGCTTAGTGCAGATTATTGGAACGTAAAAATGATGTATTATAGTCTCAGCTGTCCCTGTACATCGCAGTGCAGTCGTTGCCTCTGGGCATGTGTTTGTCCAAGAAAGCTTTTGCTTGTTATTTTATTATCCACTGTATGGAGCGTAAACTCGGGACTCTCAGTCACACCCTCTGTACTCTGCCGTGTTCTTCTTAGATACTTAGGTTTGTTTTACACGTACTTGTAGGAGGTGGAAATAAAGAGATCAAACAAACAAACAAACAAACAAAAAAATAATTCAAAAATAATGTAATAAAAAAAATGAGGAAACTCAACTTGCACATGTTTGAAGTGCTCCAGTATCTTTTTTCTGTCGTCATTTGTGGTAACCCGTGTTTTATCCCCCCCCCCCCACCCACCCCTCTTCGTTTTTCGGCTTCTGTATTTTTCAGTACCCCGTTTGCCTTTTGCTCACTCCCAACAGCAACTGTAAACCTATTTAAAAGGTTCTGTAGATGTATGCAGTTTTTTCTCCTGTTGATATGACGCTGATTACAAAAGCTCTTAACAGCTACAAAAATAAAGAAAATGGATGAAAAAAAGAAAATGCTGGAATGTTGTTCTTTTCAAGCTCATGGTAGGACTGATGACGTCTTAAAAGATATCCGTAGCGACTCAAAGCGGCATGATGGCATAATGGCTTTAGAACTGTGGACTCGCACCTCCAGCGGTGGGGTTGGATTCCCCCCTCCAGGTATTTTGGTTTCCTCCAATTATGGAAATGAATATGAAATGTGTAAGAAAATATGTATAAATCATAATGATCAGTTTATCCCTGATGAGCAAGTCGAGGGTGACGGCGGCAAGGAAAAACTCCCTGAGAAGGCAATAGGAAGAAACGTTGAGAGGAACCAGAATCAACAGGGAACCCATCCTCATTGAGGTGATATCAGATAGCAGGAATAAAAGAAATTATAACATACATTTTCTGTATTTGGCAGATGCCCTTATCCAGAGCGATTTACATTTGTGTCGCACTATACATGCGAGAAGTTGAGGTTTAAAGGCTCAAGGGCACAACAGGGACAACTTGAATGGGATGTTCCGAACCGCAGTCCAACGCCCTACATGAAACAATAAAAGATACAGTTAAAACTGCATTCGTCTTTCATTAATGCCTGAAAATGACACACACAAACTCATGCTTTTCCAACGAGCTGTGACGTTACACATTACACCTAGACATTTGGGGGGGAAAATGTCAATTTGTGAAATATACCAAACAATATGCATATAATACCGCTGCAAATTCCACTTACTGGCAGCTAAGGTTATGAAAAGGTTAAAGGTCATCATGTGATGTGAACTGACTGAGGCCGAGTGATTTTTTTGTTTACAGCTAAATTATTTTTAAATGTTAAATGTTTTTCTTGATAAGGGCCACAGACAAATGGGGGCAAATGGGCACTAGACTAGCGATGGGAAGTTTGGATCATTTTAGTGACTCGATTCTGTCAATCTCGTTCATCAAAATGAACAAATCTTTAAAAGTAATCCTGCAGTAATCCTGCAATACAATGCAGCAATACTGCGATATAACGTAGAAATCCTGCAATACTACAGTTAATATTAAACAGCTACTGCAGTTAATGTAGTAGTTGTACTGCAAATAAAATATACGAATCTACGCAATTTAAATAAAGCTGAGGAATTACTTACAGTATTTCTGTACCTGAAAATAAGCTGACCCTGGCATTCTTGAATAAACCAAGGATTCAGAATCACAAACTACAACTGAGACACACATCACTTCAACTTAATGAATTTAGGCATTTAGTAGGATCCTATTTCTTGAACCAAACAATAAAAATATTAATAATAATAATAATAATAATTATTATTATTATTATTATTATTATTATAATAGTGATATTATATACTATATATTATTAATATAATATATTAATATAATATATTAATATAATATAATATAATATAATATAATATAATGATACTGCAGGTTATTACCTCAAATTATATCAAATAAGGGTTATAAGCTACTCAATCAGAGCAGTGTGCGCGCAGGTGTTTAGGATATAGCGAGAACATTAGCGTAGATGTGAGTAACGGCTTTACACTACAGAAACACCATTATCATCAACTTTATTTACAATGACAAGATTTCATCAACACTCCCAAGATTTTAAAGACGTGACTGGAAAATTTAGAAAATAAAGGCCGTGAGTGCTTCTTGGAGGAATTCACTCACCGCTAACAGTATGAGGTAATGTTTACTCATATTAGCATTGACGATAAGACCATAGATATGTGAATGTTTTTTTTTTTCTTTTATACTGACAATTAATTTCTCTTTATCACTTATCACAAATTGCTAGCATGCTGGGGAAAGCGGCAAAACAAAAAAATTCCTAGCATTCATAGCATCATTTTTGCTAACATTAGCTGCATTTGTAGTTAATTTAGAGCTGAAAATGATACTGCTGACTGTTTTTGTTTGTTCAGTGACAAATGAAGTTATTAGTGACGCGGTAGTCAGAGCTAAATGCTACCAGAGATTAGAAATACCACACAAACATGAGGTTAAACTCAATTAGCATGAGAGTCAGTCAGCGTAGCTTTGTCATGACACGGTTTTCTTTCATCCTGTTTGTCTATAACACTTCTCAACTAGATTTGTTTACATTTCGATTACTGTACATTCGACTCTATTTCGCGATGTTGCTGTGGTGGCTAATGCCCGGATATGTGAAAAGTCTGTTTGTGAGAGTTTTAACAGCAAACGGACATCATTAGGGGAATCTGATCATCACCTGGACGTCATCTATGACTAATGATCATGGTCTCTATCCACATTAGACTTTAGATATTTTTGTTTTTGCAAACTGAATTGATTAGGATAATGTAGTTTTGTATGCAGCAAGAAACTACAATTCTGTGAAAAAGTATTTGCCCCCTTCCTTTTTTTTTGCCATATTTGTCACACATAAATGATTGAGATTCTGAAACAAATTTTAATTTTAAATGATGATTACATTTATTAATGGGGGAAAAAGCTGTCCGAACCTACTGTATCTGGCTCTATCTGGAAAAGTTGTGTTAAATCTGATCTGGAAGTTGAGTCATGTCAACTTAGTTGAGTAGAAACATTTCACTACTCATCCAAGTAGCTTCTTCAGTCTAAGGTAAGTTGGGAAGTTTCTCGTATTTAAGTCTGAAGTGGCTTGTTACGTGAACAATGGAGAAGGTGAGAATAGGACGGCGAGTCGTTAGAGAGTAGAGGGGAGACAATAGAGAGAGATTAGAGAGAGTCGTTCAGATAGAGGAGGATCCTTTGACCTTTTTTTAAGGCTGTCATATGAATTTATTTATAAACGGCAGCACTAGGCCAGACAATGTCATTTGTGTCGCATATTGTAAACGATATTAAGTAATTTCTAACATTTTTATGCTAATTATTGCTTGTCATTTAGTAGGAAACCTAATTTACATAAACATTAAATAAGGTTAAGACTTTCACGTACAGTATGATAAAGAACAGGAGTCGGGACTGGTGGAATTTGTGAAAAGTTTATTATGAGAAATGACAGAGGCGAAAAATAAATAAAGACTTCAGGCAAAAGGGAGAAGAAGGCGATCCGGCGACCCGTCCACAGTGGAGGCGGTGTATAGTAGCACCTTTGGACGACAAGGAGGATGTGTGTGTGTTTGTGTGTGTGTATGTGTCAATGTGTCTGAGGTGCCCTGTCGAAGAGAGCACCCCGTTTTATGCCTTGTTACTGCCCCACTGTGGAGAGACTCGCCCGACACGAACAACTATGAAAAAAGAGGCTTCCAAATGAGGAGACAAAAAAGAAGGGAAAAAACATTGACAAAAAGAAAGGCTTAAAAATGACATCCCATAGTCCTTTCATCTAAATTCATTTCCCAGTTGGTTGTGGACACAGTGCATGGACGTCCTGACACCATGGGGTCGGGAGAAATAGACGAGCTTCCTCGCAACCGATTCCTCTTACACGGACAAGATGTGTTTCACGAAAGCTGGAGGGAGGAAAAGAGGGAAAAAAGTAAGAAAAATTCATCAGAAACAATGTGGTTAATCTGCACATGTCTATATAATATTTTTTAAGGGTTATTATTATCACAGTGTTAACAAGGTCTCGATTGAGAAAGCATTGATTATTTTCCTATAACAGCAGCTCTGATGGAATAAAGTATTTGTGCTTGGTATACTGAAGGTTTTTTCATCCGTAGATGTGTTGGAAGGAGTCTTCAGTTTCAGAGGTACATTATACAGTAGGTTATAACAACCAGAGGTAGTGTTTTCTGACATGGGTATGTCTTTAGGACAGGGGTGTCATAAAATGATTGTCTGAGATGCTGTAAGGTTAGTGAGGACAGGAACTGACTGGTTACTGACTGCAGTACATTTGATAATAAATGAAACATGAGAAAGTGCTGCAGTATAAGATAGATTAAACAGTTCAGCATGGGTGACATTGAGGCACAACCTTGAACTGTTTAATGTATTCTATACAGCAGCACTTTGCCATGTTTCATTAATACATATTGTACTGAACATCATACATTTAAATATGTAAGGAATAAAACACCTCATCGACTGATTGTTTTCCCATATGCCATGTTTTATTCCTTACATGTTATAATTAATTGGCTAATTTTATCCAGACAAATTTAGTGTCAATCGTTAAAAACAATCAATTTTTTTAATGTATCTATAAGCACTTTACAGTCTGTCATTTGCTCCCATTTCTTTAAATCAGTCTCTTATCATTTAATTTAATTTCATATGAAGCAATTAAGGGTGATTTAAAGGTTTTTGCACAGTACTGTATACAGAGGTCTTGCCTAAGTGCCATGTTGTCTAACTTTCTTTATTGTTAAATAGCACTAACCCTCGTAGTTGATGCAGCCGTTCTCGTCCTCCTGACCGGCCATGAGAGCGTCGACCTCAGCCTCTGTCATTTTCTCACCTGTCGGTTATTCATATGGACAATAAGCAAAAAGAGCAAAAAAAAGAAACACGCACAATTGTATACTCTAAATTTGAATATACAGTAATGCAAAAGGGAACGGAAACTTACTGCAATCTTAAACTAAAACCTCGCATTTGTCACATTTCAGTGACCAGTGAACAGCTAAAACCTCATTTGATCAGTCGAAACATGTTTAAAAGCCAAAATTCTACCCTGAAGTTTTTTTTTACTTCTAAATTTTTAGTTATGAAGAAAGTTAAAACCCCACTGTCACCCCACTGAGCATTATCTCACAAAATAAATAAATAAATGTAAACAAACATAAGGTTTGCTGATACATTCTCATCATTTTATACAAATTATTTAGAAACTGTTACTCATTTTGTATTTGTGAAGTTATTCATTTACTTGGAAAAGATTCATGTAATTTTACTCTTATATTTAAAAATATGATTTTCAGCTTCACAAACTAAATTTCTAGTAAAGAGAAGGTCTGTTTTCTAATCAATGTAATTATTTTGCACTAAATTATTCATCCTATATCCAAATTTACCTTATTTTAAAATATTGAAATCTTGCCTGCTTTTAAATTTTTATAAATAGTCACTGTATTTTGTTTTTTGTTGCAAGAAAAAAAACACTTTAGAAAGTAGATTTTATAAAACCTTTTATTATACCTTTTTTTAAAAAAAAATAAAAAGTCTTTAAACTCCGCCTCCTACTGAAACAGGAATTTAAGTGGAAAGTATTATATTATATATAGTTTTACTATATTACTATATATTTAGAGTTTTAAGTTTTATGGTAAAGTATAGTACTTATTAGAGTAAAGTTTTCAAGCAAATACTATGTGAAGTTTTTGATATACATTTTTCCAGTACAAAATTAAAAACAATCAAACTACATTTAGCGCAACAGTGTAATTTCTTAAAATGTGCATTTGATCCAAAACTTATGAATGAAAAGCATTTGTTTCTGATATTACATAGCATGTACTGTAGCGTGCAGGCTCTTACCCAGTGTTGAGAGGACAATACGCAGCTCAGCGCCCATCACTGTGCCGTTACCCTCCTTGTCAAAGACACGCAGACCCTCAACGTAGTCCTCAAAGGAACCCTTGTTGGGGCTGTTCACAATGTACTGCAGCATGGGCAGGAAAGCCTCGAACTCCACTCTTGTATTGGCCAGCTCTGTCCAGAGAAGGAAGGGTCAGAGGTCACGGTGAGTTTACGATCAAGAGGAAGCAAGATAACACACACTTAGAGAAATCCCAATGTTGAATAAATACTTCTGTAGCATAAAATAGGAGATTGTGGCAGTAATGCTGGCTGTGAGGTTTATAGCGGTTTTATATCAACATATTTATATTTATATGTTTATATTATAGGCTTAGAGGTTTATATGATGTTTTCTGTAATTTATTATTTAATTTCATCATACATCAATATAAATTTATATTATATATATATATATATATACATTTATTGTAGTGCATAATTAATATAAAATTGTATATTATAAATTTAGATATTTTAAGATTATTTTATTTTACAGCATGTTGTTTTATTCTTATTTCATTTTATTTAGTTTTTAGTTTTACATTACTTTTGGCTCACTGGTTCACTTAGCGTTCATGTTGGCATTTTCAACATTGGCGCAAAAGACACGGCAGAAGTCATGAGGATTATATATGGTGGTGTTTTTACCAGCTGAAAAGAGTTTTTGAAATGTAACGTTATATATTGCAAACAACACAAACTCGGCTCAAGATGGCAAATAAAAAGCTGTAATGCTTTTGTTTTTCCAACCAGTTTATATCCAGAGACTCGCCAATGACGAACCTCCAAAAGAGAAATTAAATTTTAAAAAATAATAATAATAAAAGACAAGCAGTGATGCCATCTTTAATCCTCCGATAGACCCTTCTCTTTCCTGCTGTACTGTGTTTAATAACAAGTGCAGAACCATATGACAAGTTCAACGTCATGCGTTCATTAACCTTTCCTTCTTTAATCTGGTCAGTTTGTTTAGTGCCGCGCTAACTAATGCGTGTGCCGTAGCTAAGACCTTTTCTCACTCACTGCCTGTCGCTGTCTCTACATCGGATAATGCTAACAAAGTAGACTTGGTTCGTTTACATGCCTTTGGTCTGTGGTGTGTTTACATTTCAATCGAACTGCACCAGAGTTCATTTGGAAGCGGACAGAGGAAGCTGACGGCTCGCTTGCTTTGTGCACCGAGGTTCAGATATCAGTGTTCACATTTGTTCAAGTGAACCGAAAACTGTAACAGAACAACCGCACCAAAGCTCGTTTTAATCAAACCAAATGTCAAGTGTGTATACACCCTAAAAGTCCCTAAAATGGACTGTCTTACATTAAAATGTAGGATTTTGGTGTACTGTACATCAAAGTGTGATGACTGAAACTCATGAGTGTTTCTAAGTAATAGATTTTAAGAGTAAATTATTGAAAAATACTACGATGTATTTGAGAATTAGGGATAATTTCGGTCATACGCTCAGCAGAGGGGTTTCCCAGGAGATGGTTCACTTCCTTGTTGGTGGGGTTTTGGCCCAGAGCACGCATGATGTCAGCGACCTGGTTGTATGCGATCTTGCTGTCACCAACTCTGTCGAAAAGGCCAAAGGCTTCCTTGTAGTCTGTGTGAATGAAAGGAGACAAAGAGTTTGTTTAGGATGCATAGTAAATTATTTGATTATAAAAGAAATATGACTTGATTTTATTAATAAATTATGGTTATTGTGTCTATTGTGTCCTGATAGAATTTTGGCCCAATATGGAATGTGTTATTGACAGATTTGCCAGTACGGATGTAATGGTGATCTGGAAACGGACTGGTTTTGGCATGTTTCCCGCTACTATTGTAAAATCCTGCTGTTATACACAACCTGCCAGTCAGATTGGTGAAGAATGTGTGCCATGCTAGATGTTTCACCAACTGATCATCAGACATTAAACCCAACAGCTGCACACACACACACACACACACACACACACACACACACACACACACACACACACACACACACACACACAC
>JAQMYI010000036.1:31842941-31853489 GCA_030014275.1 Clariallabes melas | reverse complement strand
CCTGCGTAATGTCTGTTTGCACATTACAGTCGCTGTCCCTTAAGTGTATATCAACCCTGACTGAAGATCAGAACGAACACAACACCTTCCCGCACATATATTATTTTGCTCAGGATATAGGCATGTTACATCCGTACACTGCAGTATCTCCTTAAAGCTTTGCTAAGTACTGTACCTGCACTGCTGTAGTATATATGTAGTATATGGTGTCTGTGCCGTATCCAACCTATAGAACATCCAGTTTCATAAATCGTATCTCAGGGTACATTCCCCTTTACCCCTGTTTCCTGATTTTCTGTACTGTACGAGGGACGTGGCGATAACTCCCAGCCGAGTTCATGTAACGTGCAAGTGGTGTTGATGAATGATTGCGTGTACAGTTCACACAGACAGACGCGTCTCTTTCGCTAGTTGGCAACAAGTTCCGACAATCGATTTTCAAGGATCAGGCGTTCCACTCGCTGAATGTCCACAGTAACAACTCCAATGTTTGCACTATCCAGATGTTTCACCGTGGCTAAGAGTCTATAAGAACTGTACACACAATCATTCCCCAGTCACTCCAAGCCATTTTCACATGTTTGGGTCTTCCTTCCCAGGAATTCCTGGGAGGTCAGCGTTTTAGACATGAATCAGACAGGCAGTCTGATCATGGCTCCAGCGGACTAGTGGCACACTGGGATAAGTGCATTGGTGTAACAGGGGATTATATAGAGAAATAAAGGGGGTTTGAACTCTCAGAACTGTATTCAGTTATTCTGCACAATCAAAAGTCCCGCTTTGATTTGAGCACCCCTTTGGAAAACAAATATATCTTTATGGTACTGTCTGCATGTTCATTTATCTGTGCCCAATTTTACTACAGACTGATTGTTTCACACTTTACACTATAAGTGTGTGCTGTAGGCGACATGGCTCCGCAAGATGCACTTGATTGTTGATGGGTCACATGACCATAACATACAGTTAGTTAAACTGTACCTGTGCAATAACTTAGTCAAAATTCCAGAACCTTTACTATAAGTTCATTGTAAAGGTGGCTGACTGAGTTTGGTTTTGGTCTGGAGATGATAGAAAAGTGCGAACACTTCCTGAACTGTCTTTATACTCAAGAGTTAAACATCCAGATTTCCAAATAGGACAGAATGCCATCTGTACCTGTAACTGTTGATTCTTTTCACGAGGACAGGAAAAACAAATCCCAGACGTACTTATTCATGTATAAGTCCTACCATGGCATAAGATTTTTTTTTCTAGTTATCAGCTTAACTGTTAAAACGTTGTTAGAAATGCATGTGCTTATTTTCTGTGGTTATGTAATTGTTGCCAGCTTCGTCTTTCATTTTTACCAGATGGCAGTCGAGGTGCTGACAAAAAACATGTAGGAAGGGCAAAGCTGGGTCGCAAACCCTCACCACACCACACCAGCTGATTTTTAACCCTGAACACAGACGCCGGCCATTGAAAACCTGCATTAACGGCTCTGATTTGTAAGAGTTTGTCACGATTGGTGAAAGGAGGCTGATGGTTTATCAGTGTTCTAATCATCACAAATCCTCGATTAGCATTCTGATCTGAGGACATGGTGCCTGAGGCCAATTCATTTCACCGCCTTTTTTTTTTTTTCTTTTGCAAATTACGTTCATTGTCTTTGGAGTTTCTGTGATAAGTGCGAGTCATGCATGAATAATCGAAATAAACACAATGGCAGTTTTGTGTGAAAGATTAGCGGAACGGGTTTGTCATATTTTTTTTATTGGGACATTTCTCATTCTGCAGTCTGATCAGTAACGGCCATATCGACCTGGTGGTGAACCTTCCGAATAACAACACCAAGTTCGTCAAGGACAACTTCCTCATCCGCAGAATGGCTGTGGACTACGGCGTCCCCCTCATCACCAACTTCCAGGTTGGTCCCGCCTTCCACAACTCGGATTTCGTTTGTGTTGGTTTTAGTTCTCGTGCCAAGCCTTGGTTTCCGTCAACTGACCCGTTCATCAGGACATGCTGATATCTCAGACCCCTTATACAGTAGATATTACGTCTTTTCCAACATTCCAGGCTTAAGACACCACACTACACCAAGAGTGGACTCGGATTTAAAGGTCCCTTATTGTACACAGGTCTCAGAGCTCGCCCAAAGTGTGTTTCCTGAAATGACCCATACATAATGCATTATACCTCAGACTCCTCCTCTGAGCCACGCCCCCTCCTGAGAACAGCAGAGCAAAGCGTCAAGCCGGGGGAGGGGTATCCTCTTCTATGAGGTCACACTAGGAGGAAAGCTCGTGTGGTAGCACAGTGGTTAAGGCATTAGACTACTGTTCAGAAGGTTCCAGGTTCAAACCCCAGCGTCACCAACTTGCCACTGTTGGGCCCTTGAGATAAAACGAGATCAGATGTAAGTTGCTCTGGATGAGGGCGTCTTGCCACATGCCGTAATGTAAAATCGGCTTGTTTAAACTCCAACCAGTGTAAAAATGTGCAAAAAGCAGGGCTTTTTTTTTTTGTTTATCATATAATATAGAGAATAATAAAGAGAATTTAGCATAATTGGTCCCCTTTAAAGTAGAAGGGATTTATGGGATGTTAAAACATTTAGCCTTAATATTTTGCCTTCAATTCTGTAAACTTTTCTTTTTTTTAAATCCTCTTAAATTTGGACTCTCATGCCTAATTCATGATGAGTGGATTAGGCTGTGCAGAAGAGCAGGTCGTGGAGAACCTAATGCAAGCCTGATGCAAGTGTCCAAATACTTATTAATCTTCACCATATATGGTCAGTAATCCAAATGGCTGTATGGTAATAAAACGGTTTCTTGACTCGGAATTAAATACCTTTTCTCTCGCAGGTGGTGAAGCTATTCGCAGAGGCCATTAAGTATTCAAGCAAATTGGACACGACCAGTCTCTTCCACTATCGCCAGCGGGAGGCAGGACAGCGGGGTTAAAGCCTCCCGAACCCATCCATCCACTCACCGAAACCTCTGCTGAATCCACGCCGCCGAGACTCCGGTCCAAAGCGAAGCCGCGCAGCGCTGTTTCCCGACACCCCTGAAGGAGGTTTCCGGCCTTTAATGCGCTCGCTGGGTTTAAAACCTGCCTTGTGTCCAAATTAACCTTAATGCAACTTTTCAAACACTCATTTGCAGCCAACTTTCCTGTGGAGTGGACGTGGGATTCATTTAAACGTTTATGGCTTAGCCCTAAAGGGGGCTCCTGGACCACCAGAGCCTTTTATAGGTTGTGGATTCCTCTTATTATTTGTTCCGTGTGTGTGTGTGTTATTATGTAGCCTGTTTATTCAGGCTGGAATGACGTACATAGTCTCGGCGTGACTGTAACCGTAAGTAAAAAGGAGCAAGAGCTGTTCATTCCTTAATAAATAAATGTGTGTGTATAAATATATACACACTGTTCTACATATCGTTACGCTTTGGTTATTATGCACTGCACACCACACACACACACACACACACACACACACACACACACACACACACACACACACAGTAAATCTCTGTTGAGTAAGGCTGTGGTTATACTGTATTATCATGCTAAGTAATAAGTGTTCTCAGTTCTGCTTTTCATTAACATAAACCATGTTTTTTTATGAATCTTTTAAATGGCATTACATTTTGCCCCTTTCTCCTGAATTGTTTTCATTCCCTCGCTTTATTTAGCCACTTTGCTGAACCAGGCTTTCGGCAGAACTCGCGGGAGACATTGAGCGACTCGGAATGAAGAAAAAAAAAAATCCCCCGGCTTAATAAAGGCGAGCAGAGCGAGTTAATAGTGTTTTCCTCCCTGATGAATTTAAAGCTGATTGCCATTGTTTATCAATCGGCGAGAATGCAGCATCGATCAGGCCAGAGTCTCTCACTGCTCGCTCGCGCTTTCCACACCTTCCAAGAAAACCCAATCGAGCTGCGGCACGTTATGAGATTTAGAGTTAGCTTCATGTTAACTCTCAGCGCATCACGGACGGTGAACTTCACCACTCCCCTGCCAGGTAGATACGGATAGGAAACAGGTTCGATCATGCGGCGCTAGCTTTTCCCTAAAGGTGTAATGAGGACAGAGTGTTGCATTGATCTCATGCTCCTGGTGTCCTGTTACTTGGCTGAGCAACAACTTGAGCAACAGGAAATAGTCTAAGGTTGTTCAAATGTCTTTTTGTGAAAGGATACGGTTCTACGATGGTTATTGTTTAAGTTCTCAGGTCTGTGTGGGTTACAGATATTTTAAGATGATAAAAAGAAAAATATTGCAGGTGCACATGATCTTCTACTAGGCGCATTTAAGTCAAACTGGGACTTGATGAAACAAGTACGGTGATGAGACTCTTAGCCGACCCACAACTGAACGGTGGAGCCGTTTTATCATCCGTTTGATCATCCGGCAGTCGTTCTTGTTAAAGATTCAGCGAGTGGAACACGTGATCCTTGAAAGTCGGTGTCACCAACTTGCAGGAGAAACGCATCTGTCTGTGGAAACTGTTCACACAATCTCCCACCAACTCCGGGAGTTATTGCCACATCCCCCCTACAGTCCTGACCTCGCTCCAAGACATTTCCACATGTTTGGAAAGCCATTAAAGGAGTTCCTGGGAGGCCGGCGTTTCAGACGTGAATCAGACAAGCAGTCTAATCATGGCTCCTGGTGTATTGAGAGAACTTTCTACCTTGATAGTACCAATGGCTCTCACAATACATTTATTCCCAGAATACCATCACGCACATTATCACTCGTTTACACCAGTTCAGGAGAACTCCAGGGAACCAGAAGGGCACATGGAGAACATCAGAACTCAGGAGCAAACCAGGGACCCTGGAGCGGTGAGGCAACAGTTCTATCCACGCCATTACCATGGCAGGTTACTAGTGAGGTTGCTAATTAATACTTTCTATAGTGTTTTTTATTGTTAGTGTTTTTTTGTAATTGTAACTATAATCCTGAATACAGAATAAAGTGATATACATTTACATTTAGGCATTTGGCAGACGCTCTTATCCAGAGCGACTTACAAAAAGATATAGACGATCAGTGAGTGAGTGATTCTGTTGGGAGCAAACATAAAATATCATTTTATTAAAAATGTGCGTTAAATAAAACTGTATTTTTTTGGGCTGTATAATATGAAGCATCCACTGTTCAGGTGCAAATCCCAGTGAAATGAGTCGTTACTGTAGAAACAATAAAGTATTAGATTGAGCACATAAATAAATAAATTACAGCCTGTTACAGAGAATAAATAAAGAACAATTCAAATGTACACTGGCCACCAAAAAACAAACAAAAAATAAGTCACCACATTTAAAGGGTCAAATTTATTGGCCTGCATCAAGTACCAAAAAAAACTATTAAGTTGGATTAAGACCTGTCCTCTGGAGACAGTGTTATGATCTGGCGCTGCTTCAGTCGCTCAGCTGTAGGTTCAGCAACGTTATGTGGCAATAAAATGAAGTCAGCTGACGACCTGAATGTACTGAATCACCAGGTTATCACATCTATGGAGGTTTTTCTTCTTCCCTGATGGTACGGACATACAGTATTCCAGGACTCAGATTGTGAAAGAGTGGTTCTGGTTCTGGGCGTGTGAGAAATCATTTTCACACATGCATTCGCCACCATACTGTATTGTGCACCGTAATCAAAGCTAAAATCCAGGGTGGTCAAAGAAATCTTCCATCGCATTACTGTTTTTGGCCAGTCGGTGTATTTTGAATCTGTTAATGAGGGGAGTCTGTTGCTGTACAAGGCTCTGTATAAGTTCTTATGGAAATGATAAACAAGCACATTAAAGAGCCTTGTTTCATGCTGTTGTAGGAAATTAACCAACATCTTCTGATTAATCAAGATAGCTATTTCAGCCAGTCCCGTGGCATCGTCCAGGCAGGGTATAAATGCTCAGACACAGCTCGGCCGGTGTACCTGATGATAGGGTTAAGTCGAGGTCAGTTAACCATTTTGTTTAGCTTGAGTAAAGTTTTATCAGTTTGAAACGCCTCTTAAGGACAGGACATCAGGGTCCTGCATTGGTTTCGCTTCAGACCACATTCTTTCATACAACTCCATTAATTGTTTGATTGATTGTGCAAATTAAGCCCAAGGCTCCCCTCAAACACACACACACACACACACACACACACACACACACAACACGAGTACGTTTCCTAATCAATAACACTGCTTTTCTCTGCCCGCAGATTAACTCATTCATTAAGCAGCCTGATTAATCCAGCAGATAAGCGAACGAAGCGTTCAGCAAAAAGCAACTCGGCGGAATTCTCTCAAGGTCCAAACAGATCGCTTCAATTAGCTCCGAGTGTTTTTCAACCTTCTGCTGCCCTGATCGAGTTTGAAGACTCCTTTAGCGTTCCTCAAGCGAGCGGAGGTTAATTTGTTCGAGAGTGTTTGAGAGTGCGAATCCGATTAAAGCCAGAGAGCCTGGCGGCGCTGATGAGATCCTTCTTCCCAGTCGCCAGTCGCCAGCCGTTACTCGAGCCGCAGAGACTGATAGCTTTTACTGAACACGCTCCACAAACTGAGAGACTGCACTGGTTTCACCAGTCTATAAACCCAGCGGTAGATTTGTTCTTTCTTTCCTTGGGAAAAAAAAATTGACAGCTCTGAGTAACATAGTCTGACTTTTACAGTCTTCAAAGATGATGTGTTTGATCATATAATGCAAAGTTAAATAAACTTACTGACACTTCATGTACCAAATAAAGTCAAAGGAAGTGGTTATGATAAGGATGGAATGTTGGTGGCTATTCAGTATCAGTATTTTTTCCTGTTATACCACAGCAATGTGCTAATGCTAATTATTTATCTAAAAAAAAATACCCTCTGTGCCTGGATTTAAGATATACTGTAGATGGGCACAAGTGCAGGCTTCTCCTTATTATTGCATACATTAATAAAGTATGTTATAATACAGTCCAAAATTAGTTCCCTTCTTTTCATTCTGTTTTTTGTGTAAAACATAATAAAAATCAATCATCATGATTGTTGCAGGTCTCATTATTAGTCAAATAAAACCTCAGATGAACAACATGCAACTTTTTTCACTTTACCATTATTTTATCAACAAAAACAAACAAACAAATAAAAAAAACATGCGGGCGAAGCTAAGTACTCCCTCACTGCCTCCACCTGATTTAAGAGGGTAAATTAAGGCCAGGTGTTGCTAATCATCAGCCCATGAATAACTGATGATCAGCAGGTCTACAGACTGCTACTGTATAAAAGCAGAAGTTTTGGCAGTTTGCTGATCTGGAACATTCAGGTGTGTGTTAACACAATGCAAAAAGAGAAAGACAATGGTGTTCGAGAAGCAATTGTTGCTGCATATCAATCTGAAAAGTGTTATAAAACCATTTCCCAACAATTTGGAGTTCAACATTCTACAGTGAGAAAGATTATTCACAAGTGGAAAGCATTCGAAACAGTCACCAATCTTCCCAGGAGGGGACGTCCCAGCACATTCAACCAAAAAAATAAAAAAAAACACAAGAACTACAGCTCGGACCCTACAGTCCTCACTGAGCATGTTTGGAAGGGTTTCCGTGAGCAAGCCTCTTCTGTTTAAAAAGATCATGGAAGCACAAATGAGGTTCACAAAACTGAACAAACCACTTCACAGGACGTCTGGATCAATGTCCTATGGACTGATGAGACCAAAGTGGAGTTCTTTGGCCTTAATGTCCAGTGCCATGTTTGGTAAAAAACCGAACAGCATTACAGCAGAAGCACCCCCTACACACTGTCAAGCAGGGCGGTGGAGGCGTGATTGTTTGTGTTTGTTTTGCACTTACAGCACCTGGGACATCTTGCAGTCATTGAGTCGACCATGAACTCCTCTGTGAGGCCATCTGTCCGACAGCTAAAGCTTGAGTGAAACTGGGTCTTTCAACAGGACAATGATTCGATGCACACCAGTGAATCTACATCAGAATGGCAGAAAAATGAAACAATCAAGGTTTTGGAACGGCCAAGTCTGGCTGGACCTTAAGAGAGCTGTGTGTAAGTGAAAGCCACAAAACCTCAATGAACTGAAGCAGTGGTGTGAAGAAGAATGGACCGAAATTCCTCCACAATGATGTGAGAGACTGAAGAAATGATGTAGTTATTGATAAAAGTGGATCAACAAGCTGTTGAATCATGGGGGTACTTAGTATTGTCCACATGTTTTTAACCTTTTTGTTGTTGTTGTTGAATGAATAATGGCACAGTGAAATGTGGAAAAAATGTAATAGTGTGAAAACCTAGCAACAGGTGTGAAACTAATCAAAATCATGTGACAACAAGCTACTAGTGATGTGTATAAGGTACTGCATGAGGGGAATTCTGGGAAGTCAGTGGCCAATAATTATTATTATGATAAAACATTTAGTGAATTTGGATGGTAAAAAGATGGAGAGTAGAAATCAGAGCCATGTTTAAAAGTGAAAGTAAGCATTTCCATATAAAACACAAAGTGTGATTAAACTCACAGGACTGGGACTAAACAGCTGTATGTCCATAAGAAAACCACTTAGTTAGTGAGACTCATCAGAAAAAAGAAAAAAAAAAGATTTTAGTTTGAGAGCTAGGGAGCATAAAGACAGGACTATGGAGCAATTGAAAAGGTCATGTGACCTGATGAGTCCAGATTGAGTCCCTATTCCAGAGTGATGGGCGTGTCAGGGTAAGAAGGGAAGCGCATGAAGCGATGTTGATCATGTATAGTGTCCACTGTACAAGCCTCTGGAGACAGTGTTAAAAGAGGAAAAGAGGAATCATTTACCACATGAACCAGATCGTAATCCTATTAAAGGTATTCATGAAAGAATGGTTCAGCTTTCTGGTTTAGGCAAAGAGTCAGCTAACAACTTTAAATTCACTTTTGGTGAGTCACTTGGTGAAACAGGAAAACTTGAATTCTTGCTTACTAACACACACAGAGGGACACAGACACAAGGTGTTGTCTTGCCTCTGGCTGTTTAGTGTTTTCGGGCTGAACTCCTGTCCGTACAGTCCTGCGCCACTTATGCTGAGGGGAATTTGGCACATTGAGTTCGACAACACTGTCAAAGTGTCTCACTACTAGTTGTTTAAGTAGTGTTCTGACTGCAGGATACAGACCCGGGGTAATGCAGAGGCACGATTACTGCATGTGAAAAGAAAGTGTGTGTGTGTGTGTGTGTTTTTTCCCCTGCAGTTTGAAAGTCAAGCGAATGCTCTTTGAATATTTGATATTCTGTATGCAGCGAGAACCTTTAATTATACTTTAATCAGTTTCCGGGCTTTTTCTCCTCCGTGTCATCCCGCGGCGTCCTCGGGGATCTGCGTGCTGGGAGAGACACTAGCGGAGGTCATCATTAAGTAGTCACACAAGACTGAGCTTTTGATTGAATTTAGCTGGCAAAGTCGAACGCTGAAATATGATAAGGCAAAGATTACAGCGTCGGATACTTCAACAAGGAGGGTTCGAGAACATTAATAGGCGATTGAAGGGAAGGAATTCAAAGGCATTGTTTTCTGCTAATTCTGCTAACGACCGCCACGGAATGACCGAAACGGATTGTGCTGGTCCATGTTGTGTTTGCGTGTAACCACAGACTTCATCTGGAAAGTGTTGGCTTGGTGAATTGAAATGAATTCCAAACAGAGACACGTGTAATATCGAATTCAGAGCTGTGGGCTTAGTAATAAAGTCCAATGAATGATTTAAATGTTCCATGTTTATGATCATTAAATACTGAACATCTTTCACTGACTTGTTACACTTCGGTCTAAGTTCTTTCCTACTGTACATTACCCACAATGCCATTCAATTTTAGATTCATACACAGTATGATATTCAGTGAAGTGCTTAAAGTAAATGCATTCCGTCAATAGAGGTGCAGTAGCGGCTTAAAGCGATGATCAGACTATTAGAGGTTCAAGTTCAAGTCTCACTGATTCAGTGCCACGAGGTTCAACTCTGAGGAGTCTGGCATCTTTGGTAATTTTGGATATTTCATTAACAAGTTGTTAAAATGTTGCTGGAAATCAATGAGTAAGAAACATAAGTCTTTTTAGCGGCTCCTGTAAAAGCCATTTCAACACCATGTTTCATGTTTTAAGTTTTATTGTCATATTCATGTCCCCCCCCATACAATGAAATTCTTTTTTTTGTCATCCCCCAATGAATATCACAAAAAAAACAATAACCTAAAAATTAAACAATAAAATAGAATAAAATAATTTAAAATATATATATAAAAAGTATAAAAGAGAATAGATAAAAAAGGTTTAATTATATGCAGTACAGTATTGAACATAGAATTAAAAGCAGAATATGAAAATATAAAAAAAATATCAAAATATATACTGTAAACAGTCCTCGTGCAAAAGTGTGGAAAAAGTAATTTTGAAAAGTAATTGTAACTGCAATTGTAACTGTTTGTAAAAGTAATTGTGAAAAGTAATTGTAACTGTTTGTAAAAGTAATTGTAACTGCAATTGTAACTGTTTGTAAAAGTAATTGTGAAAAGTAATTGTAACTGTTTGTAAAAGTAA
>JAQMYI010000036.1:31778870-31798965 GCA_030014275.1 Clariallabes melas | reverse complement strand
TTTTTTGTGCCCCCCCCCCCCCCCCCCTCTTACTGTTCAGAACCGACAGACAGACAGACAGATAGATGGATATGTTTATTGATCCTGAGCAATAGAGACAGGTACACACACACACACACACACACACAAGTTGTAGATTGTAGACTTTGTATATTACATATATTACATGTCAGTATACATAATAGCACGATTAGCACAAGTAAGTTTTTAATGCATAACTGTTGCATTTAATTCTTGCGATTGTTCCACTACATAAATTGGTGCATCAGAGAAAAACAAAGTAAAACTCATTGAGACTCAGCCCAGCTAGGGGAGATCAGTATCTGAGATGATCAACAGGTTGTAAAGACTATAAACTACAAAAAAAATAAAAAATGATATTTTCTTAACATGTCTCTTGTAATAATGTATAAATAGTAGAGCAATCCATACATACGTAGATGTGTCTTTAGTGATAGTTTCTTAGTTGGTGCTGTATTTTCATTATTCCTGTAAGAATCTTGTAGTTCTGCGTTGTCTCAGGAGGACGTTTTTTATAACTAGTACAATATGATGGTGTTTAATTGAGGGAAAAAATGGACAAAAAAGAGAAACAGTTTTTTTTTCCATTTTATTTTCTTGCATTTGATTGTAAAAGTGTGTAATTAATATGACACAGACGTTGGACTTCCCAGAATGCAATGCGGTTGCGCTGCTTAACAGCAGAATCTCGGGTGAGCAGGTCACTGATCTGGGAACGATCTAGCTCTTTGATCATCATGAACGTTAGATGCTGATCTCTTTGATCAGAATGGACAGATAAAGAGATGAGAGTCCTGGGCTGGATAAAGGACTAAAGCCTGACCACATCCCTTTCTTTTTTTTGTGGCATTGTGGGTAATGTACTGTAGGAAGGTGTTAAAAGACCAAGATGATGAAACTTAAATAATCTTGAATGCTTCTTCCAGCACTAAAACAGTTTCCTCGACAGTATACGCGTGTCCTCAGACTACCTGGCTTTTAGTAGCGTTGGAATTTGTCGCGCAGGTAATTGTGCAGAATGACACGCTTTCCTTATAAACGTGAAATGACATGATTACGAGTTGTGTCGGCGTGATGACGCCGTGACCGATTCAGAAATGGAAATACATACAGTAAACTCCGTGTCGGCTTCAACATCACTGATCATAACACACTCTTTATAAGAGCAATTAGATTTCGGTAAAGGGAAAAAAAAATTGTTTAAAGGGTTGGATTAAATGTAGACAAGGACGTGTGTAGAAAGAGGACACGCTTCATTTTAGTCTAATAAGCTGTGCTGCTAAATATTGTAGGGTTACAAATGTGATGTTTTTTTTTTTTTTGGTCAGAATTGCCTGGGGTTTCTTTTAAAGTTTTTTTTTTTTTATGCGAGGGTTGTAGCGAAAGTAATCCAAAAGCAGGCATAACTTTTTTTTTTTAATGAACTGACCTGTTTAGTACAAATAGTGTGTGGTAGCATGTGGTAAGAGCAATGGTGCGCTCTAATCAGACGTAGTAATAATTCGGTTAGGTCTCGTCATTGTGTTCGTGATAGGAAATTAGTGACAACATGAAAGATGCATTGAGGACCTAGTAGTATAGTAGGAGTATAAACTTGCCATTTTGACCCAGTTTCCACTGAGTTGAAATGTAGAAGCTACTGTAGAAGCTTTGGTTCCTGGATTGTTTGAGAAAGTAGGCTTTAAAGTAGTGAGATGGACAATCTTTGCACTGATCCCATGGATTTATGGATATTTTTGAAGGGGTAAATTATTTTTGATGGACATGATGTTTAACTACATAAAGTAGTAGAGATTATCATGCCCTTAAGCTCGCTTTCCAATCAGACCAGAAAGAGCGGCTATAGGAGTCAGGGGTGTTTTTATTCCATTAAGTTTGGGGAGACCCGTCCTGAATTTTGAGAAAACCATCTGTTGGGTTCCTAATAGCAAACTATTCCCTGTGGAGGAGAGGGATTGGATCACTTCACAGTCTCCATGGTCGAGGGTTCGATTCCTGCCACGGGTCTGTTTGTGTGTTTGCATGTTTTCCGCATGCTTGGTGGGTTTCCTCTGGATGCTCCGGTTTCCTCCCACAATCCAAAGATCTATAGATACGGTTAATTGGTGTTCCCAAATTGCCTATTGTTTCAATGAGAGTGTGTGTGTGTGTGTGCATTGTGATGGATTGGCACCCTATCCAGGGTGTACCCCGCCACATGGCCGAAGTCTCCTGATAGGCTCCAGCACCCCCACGACCCTGAACGCAGGATAAAGCAGTATAGAAGATGAGTGCTGATAATACTACTAATAATAATATCAATAAAAATTGTAGCAATTAAATGATTAGTTATCAATAGTAAATTCTATTTATTTAATTAAATAAATGAAATTTGCATGAAACATACCTTTAAAAATGCATGAAAGTAAAGTATAATCAATAAAATATTTATTATATAATAAAAGGATAATAAACAGAATATTTACTTCTTGTTAGTGATTTTCTTGAGGCGCTGTGACAGTCTAATGTGCGTATAAAAAGGAAGATGTATAATTTATACTGTTTAGAAATGACAGCACATTTTCAGACGCACACACACACACACACACACACGCCGCTTCGTCTTTCCCCGAGAGAGTTTCAGGTATCGTAGAGATCAGACTCCATACATCAGCGCAGTCGAGGCGGTGACAGTGTGAATGGATTTTGTCATGAATGAATAAGTTGTGAAAATGTAGCGGTGTGGAGGAGAGATTTACTCCACTAAAGCTTTTTCATTGTCGCTGATGTCGGATCAGAGGCAGGAAATAGACTGAACCGCTCACCGGGAAGAAGTTCAGAGCCTCGGGAGCGCAGTGGCTCCAGATCTAATAAACACGGGTTCAATAAATTCAGTTTATTAATAAAAAAAAAGACATTCTGTGGCATATAAATAGAAACAAATCAAGACAGTTATGATTTATTTATTATTCAGGGTGAATTCAGAGAGTTTGTCTCAGGATGCTGCCACCACCACGCTTCACCACGGGTACAGTGGTCTGTTGGAGGAAAACGAGCTCGGAGAAAAATGTCCGTTCTAAGGCTCGTGTGGCTTGTTCATGCTGCTAGTTTTACACACACACACACTGTGAGCATGCTACATCTCAGCAAGACGTTTTTTTCCACCCCTTCTTTTCTAACAACACCACCAGCTCAGAGCCAGAACGATGGAGCAGACGATCTGGGATGAGAATGAGGATGAAGAGGAGGAGGAGGAGAGGAAGAGCAGATTCCTCATGGGGCTGTGTGTTTTTCCTCAGTCTCCAAACACCTCCTGCTGCTCCACCATCTGCCTCAGCTCTCCTCAGACGCAGCAGCTGGTGCCTAAAACACACTCCCATTCCCGAAATGTTGGCCGTGAGAAAAGTCTAGGATCGTTCGGCTAACACTGACCTTTCACCTCGGACCCCTGGCCTCCGTACGGCTATGCTATTTGGCGCATGCTAATAAATAGCGAAGGACGAGTCTACTACTACATGAAGCTCGTTGCTGGAACGCTGTACTTCCTGAATGCATGCCAGAGGCTGTTTTCTCTCGTTCTGCACAGAAACAGGATAAAAAATCAGATCTGATTAGCATAACTCAAGGGCTGGCTGGAAGGCGGGTTACGGTACCAAGGACGGGTCATGTGTGCAACGGTGCACAGCGCATACTTACACAGTACTACCTCACCTCTTACCTTTGTATTAACGCTGTTATAATGAGGTAAATATTTAATATGAAATTAGCTTTAAAAATGCAACATTGTTTCTCTCTTTGTTTGATTATTTTGAGACACAATCATGTCCAACATTCTCGGTATTAATCCCTTGGGAATGGATAGTGAGACTTCCCTTGCACACAAACATAAATTCATGTAGACCTTTTGATCAGATCATACTGTAGACTCTTTTATTTGAAGTTTTGATTGTACTGTACTTTGCACACTTTTCCACCAAATCTCACAAACCATCACGGTAGACACAGAGTTGCGCACATGTTCGTGTGCATGCTTTTTGTTGTCTCTTTTTTTTCCCATCAAACTCATCACAGCCATCACAGACAAAAATCTTGCACAAAAAAAAACAGAATTGTTTCCTCCTTCAGCTTTGCATGTGATGTAACTTATGCAAATGTTCTCCAATAAAAAAAAATAAAAATACAAACTTACAAAAACACAATATTTGCATGCATCTTTTTAAATTTGAAACACTTCCAATTCTGTTGTTATTGAGTAAACCATACCTGTCTTATAAAGTTGTACAACCTTTATTAATTTTAAACAACCAACATAACTTGCCTCAACTTAGAAACACTTACTGTAGTTACTGTACTGTATGTAGAATCAATGTACAATTGTTTGTAATAACAACAATAAAAATATTCTATTTTCTATTCTATTAATAAAAATTTCTATTTTTATTTCTATTATTTTATGTACAGTATACTTCTATTTTTTATTTCTATTTTTATCCTAGTTAAATTAAATTTTTCTATCGTATTTCTTTTATTCATATTTATTTCTTATTATAAGCTTTAATTCTCTTTTTAAGGTCACTGGCGGTCGTGTAAATATTTCACTGCATATCGTACTGTGTATGACTGTGTATGTGACAAATAAAATTTGAATTTGAATAACAAAAATAGTATAGTAATAGTAATAGTAGCAAATTGTAGGAATTCCCCATGTTTATGAGCTACGATCCACCTACAAAAACTTGTATTTTAAATTTTTGAGCAACATTCATTAACCCAAGTGAAGGAGTTCAAGTATCTAGGGGTCTTGTTCATGAGTGAGGGGACACTGAAGTGTGGAGTTGGCTGGAGGATCATACCAGGATGGGTGGTATTGCATTTGCTTGTTACAAAAAGAAGACCCAAAAGGGAAAGCTCTCGATTTACCAGATGATATTTGTTACTACCCTCACCTATGAGCATTGGGTCATGACCAGAAAGACACGATTGTGGATCCAAGTAGCCGAAATGGGTTATTTCAGCAGTGTAGCTGGCTCCTCCTTTAGATACAGGATAATAGGCTCAGTCTTGTTTGAAAGCCTCTCCAGTTTAGGTGGTTTGGAAGATGTTCTCAGCATGTCCAGTTTGGAGAAGAACACGGGGCAGACCAAGGGCTTGGTGTAGAGATTATATGGCCTGGGAACCTTCTGGATCGCCCAGTTGGTTGAGGTGGCCAGAGAAAGGGAGGTTTGGGGTTCCATTCTGGAATGCTACCCCGACGACCCAACTTCAGCTTAGTGGTTCATGATGGATGGAGAGCTATGCAAAAGTCTTGACCTTTCTTCATATTTTGCTTCCAAAGTATGTTTAATGTAGTCTTGAGGAATAGTTCTCCAGGCTTCCTGAAGGACTTGTTGGTCTCTCATTGTTTTTAAGTCCAGTCCTTGTACCTGAGCAGTTTCAGTGGAATATCTTTTGTTTGTTAATCCATACAGTGACCTATGAATCATTCAAGCATAAAAAAAACATCTAAGTTAAGTCCTGACCCAGTGAGAAACAGGTGCAGATGATGACAGATGATCAGGTGGTGATTAGCATACTGCTGATGCTGAACGCTGAGTGGGTGGAACAGACGAGAGGGGAAATGAGGTCGCTGCTGAGGTTGATACATCAACAGCCAACTTTAAAATTGTATCTTTAGGCATGCAGCCTGTTCAAGTGAACTTTTGCGTTAGACACTTTGTACTTAACATTAAGGGAAGGAGTCTCCAGTGTCAGTGCTTTGTAAAACCACACCACAACTTAAGTCTGATTATTATTATTAGGGTGAAATTATGTGGAACATATGCCATACAAGGCCCGGTGAATAAGCTGTTACTATAGAAACCATATTGTACTCGAACGAGGCCTTTAACAAATATTTTTTTAGGATGTATTTAAATGTTACATTTTGAATACAGTGCATCTAATGTCGATGAAAAAAGCGAAACATGTCCACAATCTCTTCAACCTGAAGCTGTCTGAGTGAGCGTTTTACAGCTCAGCTTGCTAAATGCAGAAATTTTTACGAAGCATATGGTGAGAATCTGTAGGATTACAAGTGTGCGAACAACAATAAGCAGAGCCAAGAGCGGAAGATTCTTCACCAAACATATGCAATGAGCCTTCTTTCCTCAGGAAAAAATAAAACTGCAAACTGGTTATATCCGTCCTAACTCTAGTAATAATGCTGTGTGTGTAGCGTGCATCCTGCGAAGAGGCAAAGGAAACGTGGCTGTGCGCTCAGCATCTAACAGCAGATGTGGAATTTAAATGCACCACTTTAGGACACCCGACCCCAAGCCTCATAAACGCATAACCCGACATTTCTTCTCGAGCTTAACCTTACGTCCGGTTATTGTTTCATAACCCTCCTGTGAAGATAATTAACTTTTTATGAACACCATACCTCACGTACGTAGCACCACCGGCTCGTAGTGCCAGAGGCAGGAGTTAAACAAAGCAGCGTGGGGGGGATCTATATAAGCTCTTTGGGTTTTATGTGATTACTGTTGGTGCAAATGCAAGTGCCATTGGATTTATAGTGCAATTTCTCCAGGACGTGATCGTTCCTGCACGGGCGTAAATCTCCTGGACACGGCTGGCCTTCTGAAAGTTTCTGAAGATCAGCAGTAATGTTAGATGAAGCTAAAAACACAAGTTTAAAGAGCGACTCATGGTGATGAAACTTGCGTTTTTGTTAAGTGGTAAAATCATCCATCACCTCTGTATTTCTTCAGTCTGTTTCTCTGTAGATTTCAAACCCAGGTCCAGTTTTATCCAAATTCAAATTACAGTACACAGCCATACACAATATGATATGCAGTGAAATGCTTATGCGACGGCCCGTGACCTAAAAAGAAGGATATGTTTGTTTGGGAGAAATAATCTGCACTAGAGTACTAATTAGAATAAAAAATAGAATATTCTTACTGTATAGAGAAATAAGAATATGAACTAAAAGAAAAAAACAGGTAGTCCCCGACTTACGAACATTCGAGTTATGAATTTCCGCAGATACGAACAGACCGCAGCTCTACTTCCGGTTCAATCGCAGAAATAACTCTCACGTGTATTGTACAAAAAAAATAAACACTGCGGTGCACCACATACCAATATTTACAATTATATACAATATTCTCAGTGTGTAAGTGAATGTATAAAATGTCTAAAGTCCGGTATATTGTATGTACATGTGTGTGTGTGTGCGGGAGAAATGAGTCGGCCTCACCGGTTTTAATGAATCAGTCCGAGAGCACGATGATCGAAAATGTCTGTCCTGTAAATCTGTCCTGATGGTGAATAATCCTAATGTCAGAAAATCAACACAACAGACTTCACAGTCCAATACAGTGGAAAACAACTCTGAGACAAAATGGCATCCAGGATTCCCCTCGCGATTTAAAGGCGCAGAGACAACACTGTTACATTTCACTGTGAGTCATTTCCTTAGGCGTGGTTACGGTTTGTGGCCACATGATGGAAGTGTGTGGAAAGGGGACAGATTTAGTCAAGTGGATTGTTATGGTTTACATTGTAGATTCGTGTCAAGGACGTATAAGACTCACTTTGTTAGACTTAAGAACAAGTTGGACTTACGAACGGAACTCGCTTGTAAGTCGGGGACTACCTGTAAACATTTTAAGTTTGTAATGGCTGACAAAATGCTGTGGTATAAAAGGAATACAACACTTTGTGGCAGCAGAAGTAGGAACTCAGCTGGAAGACCTCGCTCCAAGCCATTTTCACCATGTTTGGGGCATTAAAGGAGTTCCTGGGAGGCCGGCGTATCAGACGTGAATCAGGCAGTCCGATCATGGCTCTGGCGTACTGAGAAAACTTTCTACCTGTAAACATTTGAAGTTTGTAATGGCTGACAAAATGCTGTGGTATAAAAGGAATACAACACTTTTGGGAAGCAGAATGAACTGCAGATTAGTTTATTCATGTAATAAAGCAGTTTCTCAGAACTTGCTGCTATTTGGGTAATTATTAGAAAATGTTAGAAGAAGGTAGAAAGGAAAAAAAAAAAAGCTAAATACCCGTTATTTTTGGCTGTTTGCCTGCAAGCACCTGCTGACTACACAGCTGGTAAAAATGATACCATCCTCCATCTGGATCATTAAATCGTTTATTGTGTGATCAGTGAAAGAAAAAAACAAATATCACCAGACTGGCCTAGTTTATATACTTCACGTTGCTTCAAGTCCACAAGAGTCAGTGCAGATCTAACCGGTATCCAGCTCAGCCATTACCGTGTATTAGTTCCATCTCGGTTTCAGCTCACGGCTTCCCAGTACACCCAGTCAGTACTCTTGCTCCTGATGCGAGGCGTCCTCCTGTCAGGTCAGCGGTGTAAGCGTTCGTGCCCCACGCTGGAGGAGTTGTGTTTTCGTTGTGCCGCCACTTTTTTGCGCTCGTCACCTGCGCAACACACAAGGAACAGTAATTGCTTGTCAGAGCTGTCAGGCTGGCTTTGGGCGCATCTGCGCTTGCCGACACCAAACAGATATTTACACATGAAATGAAATTACCCCCCTTTCAGTGCACGGCTTTGCGAGCTGCTTCAGTTACTGAGCTGTCAGATTCGCTGAGTCTGTTTGCTCCAAATTGTTTATCTAATCTGAAGAAAGGAGGTTCGCACGCAGGAACGCTGCTGAATACCGACCTGAAGAGCTACCATTTCAGCTCTATTCAGTCTGCCTGCCTTCTCCCGGCTCGCTCCTTTCACTCGCACAAACACATGCACACACAGAAACACACGCGAGCTATATCTAAGCTAAGAGCTGTACATCCTGACACGCCGATGATACACGCCGCCATTTTCCTCTCCTCAACTTTATTCCAAACTATTAAACTCTACATGAATCGAGCTTATTATTGGTTTTCTGAAAAAGTGGCAAAATATCAACCCTTACCTAAAAGTTTTCCTTTCAGTGACTAATTGCCATATTGGCGGTAATTTTATAAGCGAATACCAGGGGTGCTTTTACTTCTGCACGCACTTGAACTTTTTCACTTCCATTCGCTTACAGATCTCATTAAGGCTTTTAAACCGAAATGAATCCGCTCCTGACTGAAGGCAGAAACAAAAGCAAATGTACATACAAGGCGTGTGTTCAAGTCAAACCGGGACTTGTGATGAAATTCTGGTGAACAGGTTGACATTTACAGAAGACTTCAAGCACAGTAGGAACTCAGCTGGAAGACCTCGATCCAAGCCATTTTCACCATGTTTGGGCCAGGAGTTCCTGGGAGGCCGGGGTTTCAGACGTGAATCAGGCAGTCCGATCACGGCTCCGGCGTACTCAGAAAACTTTCTACCTTGATGGTGTCCAAGCACTATTGAAACACTGGGATAAGTGCATTAGTGTAACAGATTATATAGAGACATAAAGGGAGTTTTTATTCTCATAATAACTGTGTTCTGTTTTCCGGTTTTTATCTTGTTGAAAAACATTTTCATCCTCGATTCATTAAATTTCAAAGTGTCCTCAATTCAAATAGACAAATATCAATACAAATAAATAAATAAAAGTGAAAGCATCAAAAATGAAAGGAAGAAAGTGAAAGAAAATCCATTTATAACATTCTTAACACTACCTTCATTGTTGTAGGTCGTTAAAGAGTCACATGACCATTACGTATCTATATTCCACTTCCACTGGCTTGCTGTAGCGGGCCGCATCAACTTTAAAACACTGACGCGTGCCTACGAAGCTAAAAACAGCTCTAATTACACCACGTTCCCTCCGATCCTCCAGCACGTCTTGACCGGTCCAGCTGTCTCTCAGGGAACGAGGAAGACATGCGTCTAGACTGTCTGCTGTTCTGGCACCTAAGTGGTGGAATGAACCTTCTCTAGATGTCTGTACATGATGTCTAGTCTCTGGAAATCTTTAAGCCACGAATTCTTAGGAATTCAGGTTGATTCCTTCCTACACGACGTCAAGTTCAGCTGCCATCCAAAAATTCAGTCCCAACCCTAAATAATAACTTTAGCTGTTAATTATTTAACTCTTCTTAAATCTTTTTTTTTTTTTAAGAAAACAGAGAAAGACACCCTTACACAAAATCAATGGCGAGGTAAATGCTCAATCATACACTATAACTAAGTGTGGAACCCTGACACCATAGTGACCCAAGAAACAATGTACTCCTGAGTGTTAGTAGCTTTTTCATGACCTGCCGTGACCCAGACGGTGTTTTATAACGGAGCTGAACTCTGCAGCACTTTGCTGTCTGGGTGGTGCAGCTCTAACCTGATGTGTGAGACAGAGCATCATATACACAGTATTATAGGCTTTCTCCTTCGGTCCTGTCTCCGACTCTTCCCATAGGTGAAGGATGGTAACCATGGCAACGCCCCGGACAAATATTGATTGATTTCGGTGAGAAAAAATAATAGACCGAACAGAAATCGGAGATGGAAGACAGAGAGAGGGGGAGCGGGAGAGGGGAGCGCTCACACCAGAGTAAAGTTCACTAAGGAGGCCAGAGAGTTTGTGTTGTAGCGTGAACTGGAGACGGTGATTCATCGTCCCGAGGGGCTTCGTCTGTTCCACAGCGTGCGCTGACATTTAAACCTCTGTTGGTGATTCACACCTGCAATGTCATAAAAGTTTCTTTAAGGTTACATGGATAAAGAATCTTCAAAATTCTAGGTGCCATCCCGAAAAAAAAAATGACAGGCTGTGTGTGTGTGTGTGTGTGTGTGTGTGTGTGTTATTACCTTCAAATGAAAGAAAAAAAAAAGTTTTGCTGGAAAGGTAACCAGTGTGTTTGTCGATGTTCCATGAATGAATAAAAAAGCACAATATGTTCATTCTTTAATAACGAGAAATGAGAAATGAGTTAATTGATGTGGTGTAAGAGGAAGATAATCAGTTTAGACATGCCAAAAACTCTCCACTTCGCATCACACAGACACACATCACTTGCAAATTGTCATATACAGTCAACAGGGGGTTACGTTCCCAGAGTCCCCGGCGAACTGTGAAAAAGCAAACATTTTGGAATGTGGTTACAAATTTTTTTTAAAAGACTATAAATGCTTATTTTTATCGTTTAAACCCTAAATCTGCACCCAAAACATTTTAATTTCATTGTATAACTCAGCTTAATGCATTACCCTTAAAAAAATAAAAGGAATATAAAGGTAAAGCCGTATACTGTACAGTTCTGTACTGCTGTGTCTCCCGCAGTGCTAGAATGTAAAATACAGATGTTATCCCTCTATATGTACTGTAATTAATTCAAGAGCGTTTTCTTTGGTATCAGTCCTGTAGGCGTAATAATAATAATTCATAATAATAATTCAGCATCACAAACCGGATATTTTTTCTCTACAGTCACTTTGTTGTTCTCTGTACAGTACTAAAAATATTATACAGTATTATATTTTATATGGAAATGTAGCTGAATTTACATAAATATTTATGTTACAAAATTAGTAAATAATATTGTTATTAATAGTTTAGTATTAAAACGCATGAAAAATGATATAATGCCACAAAAAAAGGAATAAAAAAAATTGCGGAGGATATTTGCTGTTTCCGCGAAAACAATCATTTTTCAGGTTCTACGGGAAAATCTGTGAACAACTGAGGCTGCGAATTCTAAACCGCAACCTTGCTGGGGGTCAACTGTATTCTAATCATGTGCTAATAGTAAATTATGCATATGTGTTTAGGAGTTAAAAAAAATAAATAAATATTACAATGTTCTTTCATTAAGCATCTCCATGTATATTTGAGCAGAATCACACTACAGTGAGTGCTGTTATACTGAATACGGTTATACAGTAAGATATCACAACCGTGCTGATATTCGGCACAACGGGACGACCTTGAATGTTACTGTATATTGTGTTTGTACAACAGTTCCACAAACACCATTTATTATCAACAGAGTATGATTGGTTTCTTTTTATTTAACCAGTTATTTTGCTATTTGTAATTAAAAGGGATCAAAGTAGTTTTAAATTCCTACAAGTACAACCTACCAGATTTACGTTATATTTCCACTTAGTCCGCTTTAGAATATCAGATCTGTTAACTTCCGGGTTTTGGTGTTAAATCCCAAATAACATTAAATGGAAAGCTAGTCCTTGCTAATCCCTTGTTCCAGACACCACATAGTGCCCTTGATCAGGGGATAGAAAGGGATTAGCTGTTTGACTGCATGACATTTAGTTTCATCCAAATCTGAATAGACTGAAGGCGGTTAGGGTTGAGAGGTTGCTGTGGAATGACAGGGAGAAGATTTGGATGTCATCCATATACTGTAGCAATGAAAAGATACTCTATACTGGCTTATACTGTAACATGACCAAGATATAGATGGAAAAAGGAATATGCCCAATGACAGACCCTTGAGGGACACCACAGGTGGCAGAGACTTTACAAGACTTGAAATGTCCTAAGGATACAAACTCCAATCTGTCTGACAGGGATGATTTGAGCCAGGACTGAGCAGACGCAGGTAGACTGCAGTATTGTAAAGACACTCGCATAAGATGTCATGGTCAATGGTATCAAATGTTAGATTGTTAGATTGGGATTTGGGATTCAGCGGTGATTCAGAAAGACTTGGAAGTGATTACTGCAGAGACAGCGTGTTGTTTAAGATGACATAACGTTATCAGATGTGTTTTCTTTCTGAAAGTGCTCTTGTGACTGTTTTTTAATGTGAGTTTTGATGTGAACCTATTCTCCTTTCACCCAGGCCGCGACCCACAGTTAGTGTAATCAATGATTGTTAGAACACCGGGGGCAAGGAGAGATACATACACTGTAGTTAAACGTCCCAGTGCTGTTACGCTATATATCAGCACTCATGGAATGCCTCTCGTTCAATCGGATTACTCGGTCAAAACTAACTGTTGTATAATATATAATAAACGTTAAACACGACAAAATGAAACACCTACTACATCTAAACACTAAGAAAACAAGTAAATGCTGCTTTCGTATTATTATTCAGAAATATGTTTAATTATGTTAAGTAAAATATATATTTAAAATATAATGTTTAATTATATAAAATAAATGTTTAAGTATTCGTTCAGTAGTGGCCTCAGTGTTTTTCTGAGTTTTTCATTAAAGTTCACACTCCCATGTGTGTAATAACAATAAATTGAATTGAACTGAGCTGAATCGTTCATCATTCGCAGGTCTGCTAATGAGCAAACTGTAATGCGCCGCTGAATCGCACGGCACCTGACTAACGGGAATGATTGCTTGCGGTGGATGAGAAACAAAAGGAGTGAAATCTCAATGATAGTGCTGTATTAAAAAAAAGAACAAAAAAATATGCAGTACACAACCTTTTAAATCTGAGCCGGACCAAACTAAACACTCTGTACTCTCTTTAATGCTTTACGCACGCTTTTTTTATATTAGTTTCCTCCCTGTTGTGGGACGAGCACACATTTCTCACTCGCTCATGGTGCATGATGTATAAATCTGAATTTCCTTAAACACATATTTTCACTTTGTTGCACTGAAATGGTCTCTTTGGATTTTCATACCAGTCCATTTGTATATAATACAAATGTATATAACATTTGTATATAATAATGCAGGAATGTATCTTTTGGTAGGAATAAAGATATGCAATTACATTACATATGATGTTTTGGAAACGTCACGCATGAACACACAGGAAAGTGTAAATTTTAGATTTACGCAAATAGCCACAAATATGTGCTTATAGTAAATGACATGAAAATGACTTGAAAACTTTAACTTGATCGAGTAACTAAATAACCATAAAAGTAAAGTAAAAAATAACTAGAAAGATTTTGGAAAGCAAAAAAATATACATACAATCACCTTAAAGTGTGCACTTCTTTGTTAAATAGGACATGTGACTGTGAACAAATTACACTCAAACTCATGTTCGAAAAAAATCTACCGTACCATACACCGGACTCGAACCTCCGACCTTCTGATCAGTAACTTACAGCCTTAACTAACTGAGGAGCCACAACACTGCTCCAATCCAGTCGTTTCAGTAATCTCCTTAGTTGTTTTCTTTGCTTGATTCAGGTCAGTAAATTGACATTAAAATTGATATTAAAAGTGAAGAAAGACATGGTTTACCGTAGCTGCTTCTTCTTCTTTTTCTTCTTCTTCCTCTTCTTTGTTTTGCAGCACAAAAACCTACAGTTTTAACAGCAGTGTGCAGACTTTTTAAAATTCTTTATATAAACTGTACATTGTATATTATAAGCTGTGTTAGAAGACATCGACACCAGCCCATAAACTTTTATGTTGGAAAAATATAAAGTTTAAAGCATACGGTTAAACAAGGCGTCTAATCCGAAACGATCTGCTCTCTCTCATCCTAAAAATGTGCACGTCTGTGAGTAAAAGTAATGTTAATAATTAATGAGTGATAAAATCAAAAGAAACGCGTAACCCAGGTACTGAGTAAGCTACTTTGGAAGCATCCTGTGCTTCACTTCATTAACCAGGCTGGAGTTAACGAGAGGGATATTTATGGAGCAACACAATGGGGGGGAAAAGTGTGTGAGTGTGGAAATCTGTGTGTTTTTGTTCAACTTATTACACACCTGCTTTTTCAGATACATGAGTGTTTGTATTTCACACGGTGTGCGATGTACGTCAAGCTCAGGCCATAAATACGCGAGTGACAGGTGGAAGTGGAAGGAGGTTTATTGCATCAGGCCCGGGTCCTCCGTCATGCGCACGCTGAGATCTTTCATATCTCTTTGTTTACCTACACCAAAACGAATACGGAGAGGGAAAGGAAGAAGAAGGCTCGGGAGCAAGGACGAAACGTGCATCACTCAGTTCCGAGTGCGTCAGCAGCCTGAGCAGGCTCCTAAATGATTGATGTCAGGATAAATTAAATTGCAATCGAAGGACGTAATGCACGGACGGGGCGGTGATTCATCAATTTAAGACTAAAAAGAGCAATTACGGACGATTCCAGTGAGCTTAGCCTTCAGACAGAGAGAGAGAGAGAGAGAGAGAGGGAGAGAGAGGGAGATAAACAGAGACACTGTGGCATATTCACCAGCCATCAGCAGCGAGTGTCAGTGTGACACGCCATCACTCTACACGGCCATCTCAGACACGCCGGTGATGCGGACACGTTTGATTAATCTGTACACTAGCAAAGCAATAACACTTCGCCATCTTACTCATATCCCTCATTCATGAGACGACTTGTAATGTACTAATCCGGCACGGTGATTTTTCAACCGTGTCAGAGTTTTAGTCCTGCTCACGCCGGATTAAACTAATGTACATAAATGTACTTTACACCACTGTGCTGTTACTGTCGCAAATCTTTTACTGCAAAAGCAGCTCTGACAAACGCTGCAGAGTGCGCACAGTCTTACATGGTGTTGTTTCTATAGCAGCAACTTACATTGTGAAAGTTTTGTTGTTTGTTTGTGAAAGTTCCATCTTTGACATGGTGATATTTCCTGAACTTATATATTTCTTTAATGTTTTCGGGAAGGGGGTCTCCGGTGTCAGAACTTTCTAAACTTACATCAGATCATTTGTAACTGTGGGTTTGCATTTCTTAAAGAGAATCATTACTGGTGACGGGACACGGATTCATCACTACGAGCCTGAGAGTAAAACGGCAGAGTATGGAACAGAAACATCCTCTATCGCCGACCGAGACAACCAGCTTGTTTGTTGGTTATTTTTCCGTAACAGCACACCATACATCAAGTTTTAATCCTTATCTGATGTGTAATAATAGACCAAAGGGGATATTTAAAGGGGAAATACTAGTACAGTATATATTGTATTTCAAACAATTATTTTATATATTGTACCTTGAGTTATGCACAAGTTTTGTTCCAGGAGCACGTTCGTAAGTCGGATTTGTTCATAAGTTGGACAATGTGAGTCTTATACACCTTTGACACAAATATACAATGTAAAGCATGAAAAAAAACAAACACACAGGTTTTGGTTCCGCATTATACTCTCATGAGAGGAATCCCGGTGACGCAGCAGGGTCAGCTGACCTTGTTTAAAGGTTGCCCAGGAAGATGTTGGGGCGGGGGGGCGGTGGGGGGGGTTACAATGCTACATGATGTTTACTGTGAGCTTAAATGGATTTTTTTGTCATTTTTTGCCATTTTTGGCTGTTTTCCACTGTATTGGACTGTGGACTGTGGATTTTTTGTACAATACACGTGAGCTGTATTGTGAACTTTCGTGGTTGTGTTCACTATGAATGTTTGTAAGTCGGGGACTCACTGTATTAAATATTTGCTATGATAACTTATTTAACCTTCCATTTTTTCCCCTGAAGGATTTACCATAAAGAGTGTATTAGTAAGTTAAATAAAATAAATTTAAATGGAAATATTTCAAGTTGACTAAATCCTTGTTAAAATGCTCTTAAAACACACAATACACACAAATTTGCCTTTAAAATCCAAAGTCTGCTTGCATCTGGACGGGTCAAAAAACATCGATCCAGTACTGATTCTGTTTTTTCAACTTTTGCACATACATCTTGCGATAAACTTATTCAAGTAACATTTATTCATTTCACAAGCATCTTTATTCTGTGTTGCTCCTGAGTAAAACTGATAAAACCTTCCTCTGAACGGCATAACTCGACTCCACCCTCAGCATCTCGGTTGGGTTGAGCTCACGTGAGCGGTCAGGCCATTTCATTACACAAAGCTCCGCCTCATGCTTCTACAAATATCCCTCATAGAACTTAGAGAGAGAGAGAGAGAGAGAGAGAGAGAGAGAGTGTGTGTGTGTGTGTGTGTGAGGTTTGTTCAAATATTACCTGGTAATTTTAAAAGCAAGAAATCCCCAAAGTTGGACAGGCAAAGTAAATATTTGGTGTAGACTGAAAAATAAATAAATAAACAAATAAATAAATAAATAAATAAATAAATAAATAATAATAATAATAATAATTATAATAATAATAATAATAACTTATTATTATTATTATTATTATTATTATTATTACTATATTACATTTTTTTTATTGTATAACAATGTATTGTATTGTAACATATATAATATAATATAATATAATATAATATAATATAATATAATATAATATAATATAATATAATTGCAAGGCACACAGGCAAACATTCACACATTATGGCCAATTTTTTAACACCAATTAATCTAATCTGCATGTCTTTGGATGGTAGGAGGAAACCAGAGAAGCATGAGGAAACCCAGCAAGCACAAGGAAAACATGCAAAGTCCTCACACACAGACAATAAATACAATACAATATAATATTTTATGTGGCACCAGGGCTTCATCTCGTCTCCAGTCTGTGTATGGGGAGTTTGCATGTTCTCCCCTTGCTTGCTGGGTTTCCTTGTGCTTCTCTGGTTTCCTCCACAATCCAAAGACATGCATAATAGATTGATTTGCATTTTCAAGTAGTGTAATATTGCGTGTGTGAGTGTGTGTGGCTGTACCTTGTGTTATGTGAGCACCTTATACCCCGTGTTGGTTCCTGAAAGAGGCTCTAGGCCTCTGCAACCCTACACATGATAAGCAGTACAGTATATAAGCAGTATGGATGATGTATATGATGTGATGTGATGCGGTACAGTATTAGATTATAATTGTTGCTACATCACTGGTAAATTCAAGACTCTGATTGGTCAGAAGCTGAACCCTAACCATTGCTTATAGTGGCTATAACTTAAACAGGAACTCGTCTAACTTTCTAATTTTATGGACGTTTATGGACGTTTTACACAACATTACCCATAAGCGTAGATGAATAAAGAGTATGGCATAATTAAAATTGCAATAAATTTAAAAGCGATAAAACACATGGAAAGTCCTGTTAAGGAAAAAAAAAAAACTAAATTCAGCAGTACACCACACCATCAATGATTATTTTACAAGAACCGAACACAGAACATTGTTTAGTTCTTCATCAGTGTCTAATAATTAGCAGTAGGATATTTAAACTAGAAATAAATGTTGCAATTGTACAGAAACCACAATTTTGTTTAGTTTTTTTTCACTTAAATATAGCAGAATATTCAAAAATTGTTGCCAATTCAATTTTTAAACTTTAAAATTTTAAAATAATAGTTATATTATATTAATATATGTTAAAATAATAAAAAAAACAAAATTGCCCTGTTATATGTATTTTTCTTATTCGCACTTAATGAGAGAAATATATATTTAAGTCAATAATATGAATATGTGAATGACAAAAAGAAATAATAATGTCATATAAATTTCCCCTGACCTTCATTTGGTTAAAGGTTGCGGCGATGTTAAAAATGAAAACGAATAAACAAACAAATGAATTAGAAATCAAAGATAAACCTCTTGTTGTGGATTTTTTCATTTTTAAAAAATTCACGGCTGGGGGAGCAAATCTATAAACCTTCCGACGATCTGCATTTGCATATTCATTATATCATTTACATACTAATTACTTTTTGATTACACGAGACAAAACGGTCATATTATTGGTAGTGGTGTGGAGGTTACATTATTATTATTTTTTTCTTTTTAGTTAGTGCATCCCACTTCACACTTATCAATCTCAGTCTTTATGAACTCGCTCTGTATTAGCATTCCTGCTAAGTGTGTATCAATGTTCGTTTTTTGTTACATTTATAATCATTGAGTAAATTGATAATGAGTGGCTGAGACTGAGGTCCAGATTTTAATTTGATGCAGAAAGAGAAACCTGGAGAGTCAAGGTTGATATATTTCCCATCCGTGCGTGCTGTATGTGATCGCGGCTCTCCGGGGGATGGAGGTGAGGGAGAGTCTGGGCCTGCAGTCTGATGAGGCCTCGAGTGCCTCGGCTAGGACTGAGTAATTGTCTTGACAGGAGCTGATGAGGGAAATGATGTGTGTTTTCAGACAAAGTCACACTGGGAGGAGTGAGTGAGACTGAGAGTGATGGGGAGGAGAGAGAGAGAGAGAGAGAGAGAGAGAGAGAGAGAAAGATTGATATTGTCGTTTACCCTTGGACGACCGGAGGACGCCACCGGCATAACGAGTTTTGACACTTCAATTAGCTTGTCCAAGATAAACAATGCAAAAAATAGCCGACTTGTTTTTCACAGCAGGACTTTTACTGAGAGTTTAAACAACATCAACAACAACAACAACAACAACATGACACAGTGTTAACATTTATGAGGCATCGATATTTTGCCTGACTGTTACCTGAGCATCGTGTCTGAGAGACAAAATCCCTAAAGCACTAATTGGAGTTTTCTTTTCAAGAAACTATGTTGTTAGAACGAAAAAAAAAAATAAAAAATCCGAAACAAGGACCTGACATCACCATCATCAAATCTAGTTGTCTGCCTGAGATATCCTTAGAAATCTAATTCAAACAGGAAGCTTTAGAATTTTTGAAGCTATTTCCGAAATTTGACCTTGCTGTGACCTTGGTCCAATTCCAAATTCTAATGTAGTTCATCCGCTGGTTACAGGGATGATTCCATATAAACCCTGCAAACATTCACCCGCTCGCTCGTCACACACAACACTAACAACGATCTCAGACAGACGCATGGGTGCAGTTTGGCGAAGGATTTTTCGGATATTTTTGACTCTCTGAACTAAAACAATTAGTTGTTAGTACATTGAATTAATTTATTTATTGCTTGATTCATTCATTTATTGATTAAAAGGTATTAGATTTTTTCGCATCTATGTACAGTATACACAACCGCTCAAAAGTTTGGGATCACCAAAGTGATTTATTTTCTACATTGTACAACAATACTGGAGATTTTAAAACTATGAAATAACACATATGGAATTAGATAATTATGTAACAACAACAGCAGCAACAATCAGTTGTTATTCTAAGACATGAAGGTCAGCTGTTCTGGAACAGTTCTTGCAAGAACAGTATCGTGTCGAGTGTATTTGTAAAACCCATCAAGCTCCATCAACTGGGTCTCATGAAGACCTTCCCAGGAAAACAAGACCAAAACTGACCTCTGCTGCAGAGGAGACGTTCATTTGGAGTCACCAGCCTCAGAAATCACCAATTAACCTCAACCAGCACCTCAGATTAGAGCCGTTATGAAGCTTTACAGAGC
>JAQMYI010000036.1:31737765-31753117 GCA_030014275.1 Clariallabes melas | reverse complement strand
TACAGTATGTAGATACTTCAGAGACATACAGCAGACTCATATAAATTGTCAACAAAATAGTTGATAGAGCTTTGTAAACTTTCAACTTTAACCTGCCTCCCCTTTTTTCAAGTACTCAGAATGTGTTCTTTTGTCATGCCGTATACCTCTCACATTGTTTTCTACAAATGGTGAATTTTTGCTGTTTTTTTCTTGCTCACACTTAATGTGTGATTGTGCAGCACATGTAGCAGCATGTGCAGGTTATTAGAAAAATAAGCCCCATAGAACTTTTTATGTATCCAGTATTTATTTTAAAACCATTTTAATTTATTCATTTGTTGAACACATCAGGTAAAACCTACAGCTAAGACAGAATACAATTTAAGTTTAAGATCAAGCGATCAGAAGAAGCCAGCAACGATATGAGTGCAAGATGGTAAAAGAAAACAACTACTGTAAACATATCGGTTGGACTGAGTGTTTATTATTTTAACACTAGTATTGATGGAGCAAATTTAGATGACAATATATATGGTGGTGTGAAAAAATTGTTTGCCTCTTACTGGTTTCTTATTTTTTTTGCATGCTTGTCACACTTTAATGTTTCAGAATCATCACTCACACTTACTCACCATCTATACCACTTTATCCTGTACTCAGGGTCACGGGGACCTGGAGCCTATCCCAGGAGGCTTAGGGCATGAGGAGGGGTACACCCTGGACAGGGTGCCACTCCATCGCAGGGCACACACGCTTATTCACACACTACGGGCAATTTGGGAATGCCAATTAGCCTAACCTACATATCTTTGGACTGTGGGAGGAAACCGGAGAACCCGGAGGAAACCCATCAAGCACAGGGAGAACATGCAAACTCCATGCACACAGAGACGGAAATCGAGCCTGGCCGGGAATCGAACCCAGACCCTGGAGGTGCAAGGCGACAGTGCTAACCACTACACCACCGTGCCGCCAAATTGAGAATTCATTTTATTTTTTTGTCTGTTCTTCTCCCCCAATGACAACATAAGACACCTTAATACTCAATATTAATTAACATCCTTAATTAGATATCATGAAACAGTTATTGAACTCAGCATGTGCAGCATATTTTATTAATAGAATATTATAGTGAATGGAGTGGAGCTGTGAGACTGTTGATTTGATGCGCTTCAAGAGTACTACTGCAGTGTCTGATTTATTTCAAGCAGATGTAGAAAGTACAGGTCGTCCCCGATTTACAAACATTCGAGTTACGAAATTTGCGTAGATACGAACGAAACACTGTTCTACTTCCAGTTCAATCACGGAAGTAGCTCACGTGTATTGTAAAATTATAAACACTGCAGTGGATCAGATACCAATATTTACAATTATATACAATATTTTCAGTGTGTAAGTGAATGTATAAAATGTCTAAAGTCTGGTATATTGTATATGTGTGTGCGTGTGTGTGTGTGTCCGGGAGAAATGAGTCGGCCTCACCGGTTTCAATGAATCAGTTCGGTGGTTTGATGATGGAAAATGTCTGTCCTGTAAAACTGTCCTAATGGTGAATAATACTAATTTCGGGAAAATCCTCAACACAACAGAGTTCAAAGTCCCATACAGTGGAAAACAGCTCTGGGGCAAAATGGCGTCTGGGACTCAACTCGCAAGATAAAGGCGCAAAGACAACAATGTTATATTTCACATGTGAGAGATTAGTTTCTTTAGCTTTTTCGGTTATGGTTTTTGGCCACTTGATGGCAGTGTGGGGAATGCGTATTTTAAGGAATTAGTTTAAAAAGTGCGAATCGGCTCTTAATCGAAAACTGACCTAATTATTAATTTTTACTATATTAACCAACAAAAGATGATTAAGTTGCGCAGCCCTAATAATCAGTCTGTTTAACTGGGTGGTTTTGGTGAGCTTGTTCATTAAACACTGCACATGAAGCGGTGAAAAGAGAGAGAGAGAGAGAGCGAGAGAGAGAGATCAGTTCATATTTGCGATCACATGCGCTTCCTTCACAATTTACACTCGGATTCTATATTAAGGATTCTCTTTCAAAGCCACGAAGTGGTCTCATCTCTCGTATCGTAGGAAGATGCTCTAGTTTCTCCTCTTGGTATTTTCACAGATCAGTTTCTACTCTGCTCTGCTTTACTCACAAATGCCGTGAAATCCATCCAGATCACTCTTGTGTCATGTCGTCTGTTCATTAGCATGGCTCTGTACACACACCCCACACTGTTTAGTATCATGTGGTGCCGCATGTCTGATACCCGATACAGGTGTCGGTATCAAGGCATTCCTGTTTAATGCTTTATAGCTACAAAGCAACTTTAATGAACAGCATGACGTTACTGTATTGACTTTTCCTGAAATGGAAAAGAAATGTGAGCCAGCTCCTAGACCAATTGGAATGCTCTGCACAAATACTCGTGGATGAAAATGGCTACTTCAAGACTCCTTATGTGGTTAACAGTCTAACGTGGCGCTTGCGAAGTGAACCACTACTATTCTTATCTTACAGACTTTTTCCCTCTTTTTTCCTTCTTCCATACAAAAGTTTGGCTAGTCCCGAACCGTTTAACATAGACCCGTGAAAGAGGTGTCAAATCGTGTGGCTTATTCGAAAATGGGATGCTATGACTTTTCTAAGGGGTGGCAATTTACTCCCCCAAAATGTCCCATAGACTTTACATTGATACCAACTTTGATGGATTCTAGCGCAGAGCAAGAATTTTGTAGAAATCTCAAATTTACCACATTTGAGGAGGCTTGCAAGTTGTTAGAAAGAGGGTATAAGTTGTACCCCTGGGGCGCAAGAGGTGCCCAAATTTGGTCCATTGACATATAATGGGGATTTAACTGTGAATCCCATTGTCGTAGCTACACGGGGGAGGGCTCATCTAAATCAGTCCTGCGCGTTTATCGTGATGCTGATAAGCCACGCCCTCTTGCAACATGATTAGCATGTTGCTAACATGATGCTAACAATATTAGCATGTTGACAGCATGATGCTAACATGATTAGCATGTGATTAGTATGCTACTAGCATGACTCCGGTGTTTTGCCACAGCATGCACCACTCATGTACCTCTCTAGTTTAATCCAGAATTTTTGAAAAACACACAATCAAAATCTGATATAAAACAAAAACACGGTGCTGCTGCATTTCTCGATAATGCCTGTATTGTTTTCTGAGATCGCACTAGAACAAGCTGGTAATTAAATAAATAAACATATTTCAGTTTGGCATGTCTTAGTTCAAAACCAAGATTAGAGTCCGTTTTAAATATAATCTCACTAAGTGATGGAATAAGTGATGATTGTGAGAAAGAGATCTCAGGCAGTGAGTTAGTAGTCTAAGCATGTCAATGATATTTATCAGTAGAGTTTGGTATCTTCTATCTTCAGCCGGTTTGTTTAGTCTGGGTTCCTTCTTCCTTTGTTCTTGTCAGGGTCTTCTTGATATTCCCTTTGTTGTTCTGGTCTACCACTAGTACTACTTTTTTTCTTCTTCTTCTTTCCCCTTGAGACTTTCTTGCAACTTATAAAATATAACCGAGCTGCTGAGTAAGCACTTCCAGCCAAGTATGTTACAGTATTGTATAAAGCTCAATATCAAAATCTCGGGCCCAGTGCACACCTCTCAGGGGAATAATGGAAGGAGTATATGGTCGCAATCGTTAAATCCCAAATCATATCAGAGGCTTTACACAGAAGATTGACTTACAGCTTAGCTGTGAATACTGATGTGCCATGACTGAGTCGGAGTGTGGGGCAGAGTTTGTGCCGCGTCTCGTGATCGTAATGGAATGTAATATATTCGGTAATGAAAGCCGTGGTGGGAATCCCAGCTCAGCTCGGAGGGCTTTAGTGGCCTGTAGGCAGGAAAATACACGGAAACACTCGGATGTTGCAATGGCGCGCATGTGTTACTGTTAGAACTGCACACAGCATGAACATGCCAGTGTTAATTTTACATAAAACGGTATATAATAATTAACAACAATCAATAATAACAATAATCTATCAAATGATTTTAAATTAATTCAAATTAAATAATTACATTTATCGCAGATCATTTATTTTGTTATACATATTATACATTTATTACAGCTCATTTAATTTCTTAATAAAGTATTAATTAAATTTACTACAGCTCATTTTTAGTGGAAAAGATCAGGGGCACCTAGAGGGCATTAACCCTTGTTTGTTCATCTATGAGGCCTAGAGGCCGCACCTACAGTACACTTCATCTCATTCTTTTGCAAAAGAGACCATAGAGGGCACCAGGATGTACTGTAGTGTATTTCTTGCACATACCCACACCCTTTAGGGCATTGTCCCGGTCATGTGTCTCTGTGTATTGACATCGTAGAGAACATTATAATTATTTGTTTTTACATTAGTTCACGCCATCATGATTCTTTGCAAGGAAAATAATACTAAAGGGCATTTTATCACATTTTCACTCACAAGTGAAATCTAAAGGGAATTTTCTAACATTTTCCCACCCATGTAGAATCATTAAGAGCATTTAGGCACATTTTTACACCCAAGTAGAAACCTATAGGGCAGTTAATCACATTTTAACATCCATGTAGATACCTAAAGGACATTTCATCACATTTTAACACCCATGTAGAAACCTAAAGGGCAGTTAATCACATTGCAACATCCATGTAGAAACCTAAAGGGGATTTCATCACATTTTAACACCCATGTAGAAACCTAAAGGGCATGTCATCACATTTTAACACCCATGTAGAAACCTAAAGGGCATTTCATCACATTTCCAGACCGATGTAGAATCTTACTGTAGAAACCTACTGTACATGCTGTTTCCTCACACACATTTTCACACACACACACATAGAAACCCTAAAGGGCATGTCATCACATTTTCACACCCAAGAAGAAATCTAAAAGGCATTTTATCACATTTTCCCCAGACACACATAGAAACTAAAGGGCATTTAAACAAATTTTTTTTAAAACCATGTAGAACTCTAGGGGGCATTTCATCACGTTTCCACACCCTAGTAGGAACCTAAACTGCTATTAACCACATTTTCTCACACACACACACACACACACACACACACACACACACACACACACACACACACACACACACACTTACTGTACTGTACATATAAAATTATAAATAGTATTTTATCATATTTTTACAATTTGAAATATAGCTTCAAATTAGTTGTCTTAAATTTTTTTCCCTTTTTAACACAAGTTTGTATGAAATTACTAAACAACGTGTTAGGAGTACGACCTGAAGATGCAGGAGGTCACTCTGGACTTCATTCTGGACGCGCTGGGAATCACACTCACTCTCCGATGCACATCAGCTGAGCTGCTGCTGAGCATGTACAGTACCGAGCTTCAAGTTCCTCGGAGTCCATCTGAAGACCTCACCTGGTCCCTGAAATCATCCTTCCTGGTAAAAAGTCACAACAGCACCTTTATTTTCTGCCGAGACTAAAAAAAGGCCCACCTGTGCTCCAAGAGTCTTGTGAACTTTTACTGCTGTACCATTGAGAGCATCATCATCATCATCATCATCACCAACTGCATCTCAATGTGGCACTTCAACTGCACTGCAACGAAGCAGAAAGCCCTTCAGTGGTGGTGAAAACTGCCCGATGAATTACTGGCAGGATTTGCTGCAGGAACAGGATAGCTCCCCACTATTGACACCCACTACAAGAAACGCTGCCTGCAGAGGGTGAAAGGCATTATCAAAGATGGCTCTCACCCTAATCATGGACTATTTACCCTCCTCCTATCAGGAAGGCACTAGGGGTCCCTTAATGCCTGCACAAACAGGCTGAGAAGTAGCTTCTTCCCTGTGGCTGCTTCCGTACTGAACAGCTGATCACACAAACTATCTGTTTAGATTTACTTTTACTTAAACTGCACTCCTTATCCATTAGACATCTCTTTTACTACACACTTTATATTTCATCCATAATCCATAATTCTGTATATACTGAACTATATAATCGTAAATATACACTATAAAAACGTATGTCCTGCTCAGCATGTCCTCATCACTACACATCATTTGTATTTACATATTACACCACATATATTCTATTTATAATACTTACTGCACATCATGCCTACTGTATAATACATCCATATCACTTTAATTATCCCACCCACAGCTTTATATCTATATGGCTGTGGGGTCTGGAGCATATCCAAGGAGACTTAGGGCACGAGGCAGGGCGCACCCTGGATATGTAATCTATTATAAATATATTGCGTATGCACTTCTGGTGCACTTAGATGCCAACTGTATTTCATTGGATTTGTTGAAGTACTTTACACAGTGGCAATCTAATCTAATCAAAATGAAAAAATATATATATATATATACTGTATACTGTAGTTAACAAATTGCTTTAGGCAGCTTTAACACCAAGGACTTGGGTATAGATCTAAGTAAACCCCAGAGTCCATTACATTTGCGCTGTGTACCATGGATCAGAGTAACCATGGTCTAACCCACTTAAATGGTGGTCTTAAGCATGGTACCATGGACTCGAGCATGGTTAAGATCAATAAATAAACACTTGTCGTCAATACTGATCATCTCCTCCAGTATCTGCGTACTGTAATAATAATAATAATATTAATAATAGTAAAAAAAAAAAAAAAGTCATTTTTATCTTTTGTATAGTTTCTCTAATGGTTCATTAATGTGTTGATGTTTATGCTATACCCATGGGCCCATTGTCTATTGTGAGGACTTTATTGCAGTACATTTAGTACTTCTTAATTCTGCAAATCTTAAACGTAAAACAAAATTGCAATGGAAATGTTTACTGTAAAAAAAAAAAAAAAAATGTAAAGTGCAGTTTTATATCCCGACAACGCTTTAGAAGATCATCACAGCCAGGGGCATTTAATATAATTTACATTCAAACATTATTGTCATCCCTCATGTCAAGTAAAAATCCATACCTAATGTCAGAGCAGGCACAAAAATGGAGCGTGGCCATGCCAAGATGGATGGAACCCATCACACTCGATTACCGGCATGAGGAAAATGATTTTTGCTTCATGAGAGCTTATGAAAGACCTTACAACATAGCTCTCACCTGCTTACGATATTGGATTTCCAAAGATAATGCTGTAAAAAATTCATCTCTGGCAAAAGAGTAGCATCTATCATGTGCTTGCTTGATGTTAGGAATAATGGCGCTTTATCATCGGATGCTCCGGGTGCGTTTTTTTCTTCTTTTCTTCTTCTTCCTTTTCTGACGACTGTAATATATGAGACAGAGCAGTGATGAAGTGCAGCGCAGGAGATGGAGTCCGGTGGGCGTTCGCTATCCTGCTCAACTTGTTTCTCATTATGTCCGATGTTGATTCCCGATTGGATCAGGAACGACTGTAAAAGGAGCCGTTGTGCTAAGCGCAGAAGGGTTTATCGTGATTTTCATTATCTTGAATAGCATGCAAGGTAGATATCATAATCCAGACACCATGTCTTTAAGAAGAAGAAACATTAATTAATAAGAAAGAATGTGTAAATAGTTTGATAGCTACTTGCAGGATTAATCTTACAGCAGCAAACCCATACATACTTAAATAGAAATCAAACCACATAATGTAAGCAAAGTAAGATGCTTAAATAGTAATGGCACCCTGTACTTTTTTAGGAGTTTTGAACTACCATGTTTTAGGCAAATCATGACATGTAAGTAAACAAGTCAAGTCAATTAGGCTTTTATTGTTATTTCAACAATATACAGTTCAGTACACAGTGAAACGAAACAACGTTCCTCCAGGACCAAGGTGCTACATACGACATAAATTAACAAAAACTAGCTAAAAACTATACAAAAGACAATATAAAGTGCACTTTATTTCATTTAAATGTATTCAGTGGATTTTTGGAGAATGTTGAAGACAAGGAAAATACATTTTTTTATACTCTATTCCTACCCCGGTGTTCATGAACTACAGGTGTGTGTTGGTTAATGTCAATAAAACCTTAAGCAATTTGGATGTGAACACCGTGCAAGCTTTGTGTACATAAGGAATAAACTACACATGCTGTGTGTGGGAAGCTGCTGAGCTGCTGCTGTATGTCTGGTTCTGTTAAAAGTGCTGTACAAATAAAATTGAATTGGATGGAATTTCTGAACTTCAGTAGGATGATGCCAGAGTGGATGTTGTATGATTTATATCTCCACTATGATAAGGTGCTGTAGTCAACTGCGGAAGTGGAACTGCTAGAGGATGATGATGCTGTAAACTTTTTGTATTGTTTAAAATTACAAAATGCAGTGATTTTTAAAAAAGGTTTTACCTCTAACAAGAACTTCAAATCACGAGTTTTCTGTACATATTTATTTGAAAATCAACCAACGTACTATTTATTCTAAACTGCACACATTCTAAATTGCCACAAGGCGAAAACACATTGATAAAACCAAAACTAATTTGCCATAACTTGCAATAATATTTTGATATATTTTTTTTTCTATCACTCTTGTGATACAAAAAAACTAAAGAAAAAATGCTCAAAATATTCTTTGTCAGTTTTCATATTTCGCTGTCAGACTGTTCACATGTATTCTGAACAATGACCAAAAAGGTAATTCCAAATTTATTGAATCATAATAATCAGCATCTAGCAGAAGCATGGTTGCTTTTTTTTTTTCTTTTTTTTTTTTTCCTGCCGTTCCCGGTCGTACTAGCACACAACGCAGGTTGTGGAAATAAATGTGGAATTTAAATAAGGTTTTATCATCTACAAAATAAATAAATAAATAAATAAATAAAAATGGCTAAAGAATCTAAAAAAAACATGTAAAGAACCACTTCTAAAGCTCTCTAATCATTTCACTTAGTTGCCATGGCGAGGCTACGAGATGTCCTCAGTGAAGATATCACGAGTCCTCTAAAGTTCAAGTAATGTTTTCATTGTAGGCATTAAAACACAAACAGATATTTTGATTCAGGATTTATTTGCAGTAATTGTATAAAAGTTTTTTTGTTATTTTTTTAATGTTACCATTTCCTCCACTGACAAAATAATGTACAAATCGTTGTGCGACTGCATGTGTGCATATTACATGCTGATAACCTTAACACTAATTTTCAGTATCAGATCTCACAGCTCAAATAAACTAGCCAAATGTTGCAGTATGTTATCCAGGTTCACGTCTTCATCGTTTTGTCCTTTGTCCTGAACTTTTGAAATGATTGTGTTTCTACATAATTTACTTTTGTAAACACCAAACAATGAATAGCCTTAACTAACCACTAACTTTGCAGGAATAATGTGGATACTAATTTATTAATAAAGTTGCACTCAACGATGAGCGGGTCACCAGAAAGACAGTGGGCATAGTGGGAACATGCATTTAAAGGGGACATACCAAGGACATTATCACATCATTTTAGAAAAGGGGGAATTTTATGTTTAGACCTCCAGAAAACCCTAGATGCTGGGAAAAAAAAAAGCATCACACTATGACGTCCTAAATGTGATGTCACTCAATTTAATGTCAGACAGAAAGTTATTAACCACTTTTTTTGCCGTAGGTTTAAGGCATCGTCATGGCCGACCCATCTGAGATATCAAAAATCCCTCCGCAATTTTGCATCCTCAATGTCTTTAGATCACATCGGCCCGATTTGGTGGCGATCGTATAAATCATCTAGGAGGAGTATATTAAAATCCATTGCGTGCGTTTTGCAAATGACCCAAAATAACTGAGTTCCTGTTGAGTTGAGCCCAGGACATGCAATGTGAAAGTTGTTCAGCTTAATGAGATATAAATGTGTACCAGGTTATGCATGCATACGTGTAAGTGTGTATGAGTTATTCAGGAAAATCTCGTGTGAGGACCCTCAGGCATGCTACTGGCAGCAGATTCCAACCGGTCTACCAGTTTCCATGACTTTTTGAGCAAAGTATGACCCCCCAAATGGCCCCCGGATGGTGCGAGCAAAAAATCCTTAGAAGAACAAGAGGACCCTTCACACACTATAACGACATAGGGCTGATGCCATAGTGCTTGGGCCCTAATTAATCTGTAATTTATATAGATTGTGATTTTTTACACTAGAAACGTCATATGATCATGTGCATCCCATACTGTACCAATTCCAGATGTAGTTTGATTGCAGCTTCAAGATTCATTGAACCCTGTTCACATCTGTATTTATTACTGTCCACTGACTATCATATTCCCTGAAATTGTTCCCGTTAAAGTGTGTGTGAGAGAGAGTGTTAATGCTCCAGCTGAAATATTCTTCAGATAGTACATTATTCCATACCTTTAAACTTATTTAATTCCTTTACTGTTTCAGTGTCTATGTAAATGAGCTACTGCTAAACCACTCCCATCCAGAGAACAAAAGAGCTGAGCAGCATGTGGGGGAGGGGCTACTCTTATACATTTTGAAGTCACAATAGGTGAAAAATCGAACCAGTACAAAAAGCAGGTAATGTTTTTTTCGAATGTTTTTGTTTGTTAGTACATGCACACTGGAGACAGTGAATTTTGCATAATAGCGAAATTGGTCAAAATGGTCATAATTAGTTTGTCGGTAATGTTCATATCAGTACACCTGTTCCTGGAAAGCCCCAATGATTTTCAGAGGACCAAGGAACAATCCAAATGAGTCTAGGACAAAAAAAAGATCAGGGTTTGTTTATAAAGAACAATTCCCCAAACCATCCCATGTAATTACAATGAATCTATTATTTAACTTTAGAAATAATATGGAACGTACAGTACAGTATGTGGTACATCACAAATCATTCACCATCATAAAGTGGGAATTAGTCAGAGAAGCAGGTAAGGAACAATACGATCTCTATTAAGTTTATTTCAGTTTCAGACTGTAACACACAAAACAAAAACGTGACAATGTTCAGTGGGGGGTGAATATTTATATAAGGGACTGCACTCAATGCTAATTTGCAAGTCTGAGCAGCTAATGAGTGAGTACTTAACATCCATTTTGTCACAGAAGTGCTCCCTCCTCGCTGAGCTTTTCCCATTTCTTTCTGATCAAGGACAGGCTTCTGTGTTTTGTTCCTGCATTATGGACGTCTTTTATACATTTCCTCACAAAAACCTCACCACTCTGCATCTCTCTTATTAACAGGCGTGCCGCTAATAAGGCCAACAATTACTCATTTTGATGCCCCAGAAAAGTACAATTGTACTTGCGCTTATTCATAGAACCCGGCACATTAGGTTAAGCACTCTTCACCCTGTTCTCTCATCAAACCACATCGTTCTGACAGTTATATTTAGAGTTGAAGTGGAAGGCATGTTTTCTTTCACATTTAGGACTGTCTATGTGCAAGAACTCTGAAATCCTTCAAACTCTAAAAAAAAAAAACGAAAGCCTTGCAAAAGTTCAGAACAATCATGCCACATTATTTATTTTGAAAGGTGTACATTATGATTTATTGCAATCCTTTTTTTTTGTGTTGTAAAATTTACTAATGATGCCAGGATAATCACCAATATTTATTTTATTTAATGTGATACACTGTAGGCAGCACGGTGGTGTAGTGGCTAGAACAGTCGCCTTGCACCTCCAGGGTCCGGGTTCGATTCCCGGCCAGGCTCGATTCCCGTCTCTGTGCGCATGGAGTTTGCATGTTCTTCCCGTGCTTGGTGGGTTTCCTCCGCTTTCCTCCACAGTCCAAAGGCATGTACTGTAGGTTAGGCTTATTGCCGTTCCCAAATTGACCATAGTGTGTGAATGGGCGTGTGTGTATGTGTGTGTGCCCTGCGATGTATTGGCACCCTGTCCAGGGTGTACCCTGCCTCGTGCCCTAAGTCTGCTGGGATAGGCTCCAGGCCCCTGCGACCCTGAATACAGGATAAAGCGGTATAGAAGGTGAGTGAGTGAGTGAGTGATATCACATTAGGTAATTAAGTAACAACAACAGTCAGTTGTGATTTTAAGACACAAAGGTCAACTGTTCTTCCACGACCAGTATTGTCATGTGCATTTGCAAAACCCATCAAGCACCATGATGAAACTGGCTCTCATGAAGACCTTCTAACACATATAACTTAAGGCATGAACCAGTGAGAAACAAATAATCCGGCCGGTGATTAGTATACTAGTGATGCTGAATGCCGAGTGGTTGGAACAGACAAAAGGGGAAATGAGGTTGCTGCCAAGGTTGTTACAAAAACAACACTTTGTGGCCTGTCACAGTGAAACATTTGTTTCGAATTATTGTAATTTAATCTACATAATTTTATTTATTTAATGATGACTACATAATGACTTTTGAGAGTCACAGTACTGTATTGGTATATACACTGTACGATGATGTGACTCTTGGTCACAGGAAAACATGTGAATGGTGCAAATCTTATAAAGAAGTCTGTATGTCCATGAATGATGTACTATAGACAGTCCCATCACGGATCTGGTGTACTGAAAGCCCTTCAACCTTGATGGTGTCCAAGCACTAGTGAAACACTGGAATAAGTGCATTAGTGTAGCAGGGGATTATATAGAGAAATAAAGGTAGGCACATTATTTTAGTTTTTTGTTATTCTGCGTTATTATTTTAGTTTCTATAAGCCTTTAATACTTTCAAACAAATTTATTTAGTGCTATTTTCTGAATTCTAAACAAATTAATTTAGAATAATTTAAATTTACCAAATTTACCTAATTTAAAATACCATGACACTCAGTATATAAAGATGCTGTAAATGCATCGTGCAAATTCACACTTTCATATGCGACCCTTTTATGCTTCCACATGAAAGTAAAAACCTCCCACTCACAAGGCTTTTTTGATGCGTCCTGTGGGATCTCACACACCTCTAGCCTCAACCAGATGCCCTCTGAACCTTCCTGGAAAGCTTTCAAAAAAAAAAAAAAAAAAAAAAAAAGGACACATCGTATATTTAAAATACATTATCTCTTCATTCAGTTACGTGCCTACTGAATAATTTGTGCCAGACCTGGAGTATAACATACGTGATTTTGGTGTATGAAAGAGAACATACCATGTACTATTCCCATGTACAGAAAGACTAATAAGGTCTTAATCCATTTGAGAGATTTCATGTACAAAAGACGATGTCTGGAAATAGAAAGTGTGATTCATTTGCCCTCTTTGTTGTAGGGTGAATAAGAATGATTTTTCCCCTCTCTGAAACAGACCTTTTGTACACAGTGGGACAGTAATTATTGTCCATTTTTTAAATGACGGATAATCAAGGCCTCAGAAGAAAAACAGATAATAAGTAGCAAATATAAAAGGGAGCAGAATGGAGAGAAAAGTAGAATCTTAATTTGGAATAAAAGAAGATTTGATTAGCGTGACCAAAGGTTTACAACATCTTGTTTGAATATAATAGGCCGTAATTACTTTCACATTGAATCAAGTTCACTTCAGAGCAAATTATTTAAATGAGAAGATGAAATGTATCTGGGCTCCAAATGAGTACAGCAGTCGTGCTCTTTCAAGTCTTTCTTTTTTGTCCTCGAGCTTGACTAAATAAGACTCATTTTCAGATTGCATACATTACAATATATCAGCTTTATGCACGCATCTAATCTCAACATTGCAACATTGAAAAGGAAGACTGGGAAAACAAAATTATGTATTTTATTACCAATCAGGAAGAGAGCTTTGTTTTGTTGTAATGAATACTTTTTTAAAAATTCTAGGGATTCTACCCAATGGAAACCCAAACAGCAATGTGGCTGTCTTTAAAAACAAAAATTGGAAACTTATGATGTTCTCTGTAGGGAAGCTTTTGGAGATCAGAGCTTTCCACATATTTTTACCCATAGTCATAAAGTTTAGCAAGGACAAAATATTCCAAAACACTTAAGCAGTTTGACCTGGTTAAAAGTCTCAGGAGAACAAGCAGTATCCGAAAATAATCCTTGTAGGATATATGCAGGTTAAAAGGATTAAATGGGTGAGAATGATGGCTGTAATCTCTGGCCCACCTAAGACTCAAACTCATAATCAAAAGGATTTAATTGACTTGCATCTGGGTCTTATGAATAATAAAACAAGATGATGAATATTCAAATCAGAAAGGTTGTCTTTAGACAGGGAGCATTAGAATAGTAGTGAGGATGTCTCTCACAAGACCAGACACTGTGCATCTTAGTACGTAATCAATCCATCATCCTTGATAACCGTTGGCCAGCAAATTTATATCATATTTCTATTATGAAATTAGACAGACCAGCCTAGTGACAAATACATTATTACGGGTACATTTTAAGAAGGCCGAAGCCCAGAAACACAGGCCAACCAGGAATACACACCGTAGGGGATGCCAGACCATCAAAGGGCACAGTGAACACATACAAAAACTCACATTCAAACCTTGTTAGAGTATATTAAACATAAATAAATAAACCAGTATGATTTAGCAATCATATTACACCACACCAAGAGGGACAAACACAGAAGCCACACCTCCTTCATTCAGATAGACAGGCCACACCCATGTGAACATAGAGACAGACACATAGGCCAAACCTCATTCATTCAGACAGACACACATAGGCCACACCCCCTGTGATCAGTGAGACAGATACATAATCCACACTTCCTTCATTCAGAGACACGGACACAGTGGCCACACCTCTTTCATTCTCATTGATTGACAGAAACTGAGGCCACACCCCTCAATTCAGTCAGGCAAACACAAGGGTCAAACCCCCTACATTCAGCAACACAGAGAGGCCACACTTCCTTCTTTCAGAGAGACAGTCACATAGGCCACACACCGCTGCGATCAGTGAGACGGACACATAATCTACACCTCCTTCATACACAGAGAGGCCACACCTCCTTTATTGAGACAGATAAACACAGATAGCACCACCACTTTAATTCAGACAGACAAATAGACACAAAGGCCACGTCATGCCTGAGACTAACAGACACAAAACCCACGCCTCTTTTACACAAACTGAAAGTTTACTATCACCATAACCGGGTATGACAGGACCAAAGCTTAGACCTTGATATTTTTTTTTTAGCTTCCAGATCTACAGCATTTGGTAGGAGATATAATATAATTTGTTATGAAGAAATACCTGTATTCCAGGGCTTAATAAGCAGAAATACACCTACAGTACCTATACAGTATATTGCGTTTAGCAGACTAACAGGCAAAGTCTGATATACATATGATACAGATAGAATATAAATGTGTGGCATGCAGATAAAGGAGTTTACCCAGAAACATCCTGTATTATCCTGTATTCAGGGTCGCGGGGACCTGGAGCCTATCCGAGGAGGCTTAGGGCACAAGGCAGGGTACACCCTGGACAGGGTGCCAATCCATCGCAGGGCACACACACATACGCACA
>JAQMYI010000036.1:31644307-31665872 GCA_030014275.1 Clariallabes melas | reverse complement strand
AGAAAAATATTACCCAGTTTAAATTTTATCCCTTCATAATAGGGTTTATTTATAGCTACACCAATTGTTTCATTTGTTTTGTTTACCCGAGGTAAAAAAAAAAAAAAAAAAATATATATAAAAAAAAAAAAGAAAGAAAGAAAAAAAAGGGCACTTTGGGCGGGGTTAGGATGTAATCTGGCAACCTTTACACAGTCTCACATGCAACATGAAACTTTTCTCTGCAGAACTTCTACCGGCATGAAGCAGCAGCAGCAGCAGCAGCGCAGGACATGGCGACGGGCAACAAGTAGCACTTCTTCTTTTGTTTTGCGATATGAAAGTCGGCAATCTGCAGTAGCCTATAATAAAACTTTATTCTAAGGAGTGAAAAAGCGAGTGAGCTGGAATTAGAAGTGAGAATCCAAAAAAAAAAAAATTTTTTTTGAAGGGAAAAGGTCACAGAAATCTGCAGATTGTACACGTTGATGATTAGATCTGAGATTTCGGGAATGTGAAGTTTGTAAGTAAATCTGAACCCAGGGAAACAGTGGCCGGTGCCGTTAATTCTCGGAGGACCGCGCGCGCACTTTCGGGGAAGAAAAACAAACCACACGCGCGGATAAACATTCCCCTGGGATCTGAACATACTGAACATACACAGAGATGAGTTCTAAACCTGTTTTCACACCTGCAGTTGTTTTTTCTGTGCTTGTGTTGGTGCTGAAGGCAGTCGGTGGTGCATCGGATGAGGATGAGTTCAATCCCGAGGTACAGTAATAATAATAATAAATAATAATAATAAATATTATTATTGTTTATTTATTTTTTGTTAAATGATCATAAATATAAATGTGTTCGAGGACGTTGTGGGATCGATCCCAATCCAGGTGGAGGGTCACTTAAGATGACTGTCTACATGGTGACAGCATAAATCTTATCTACATCTTATTAATCAGATTATGACCCCATGTATATACTTCTATGGTGTGCAAATTGGGAATAAAACTGAAATCTGAATTTTAGTTAATCCTGTTAATCAGGACAATATAAGTCTTAAACAATCAATATGTCTTTTGTCAGATCAATAAAGCAATGAGAATGTGATTAATCAGATTAAGACCTCATGTAAACCTCATGCCTTAAGTAAGATTAGTCCTCTAGATTGGAGTTATTCCATGAATCACAATTTTACTTTGTATATAGACAGACTTTAATAAAACAACCAATGTCTGATTAGTCAGATTATGAATGTAAACATTGCCGACGGCGATATCGTCTTGCACCTCTAGGGTCGAGGGTTCATTTCCCACCTCGGGTCCGAGTGCGTGAGGATTGCATGTTCTTCCTGTACTCGGTGGGTTTCCTCCGGGTACTCCGTTTTCTTCCCACAGACCAAAGAGATGCAAATTAGGCTAATTGGCGATCCTAAATAGGAAGGGGAAAGACTCCAGGCCCCCCTACACCCTGTATACAAGCTAAAGTGGTATAGGAGTCAACGATGAGTAAATATTGCGTAGATGTCGAAATTGGAAATACAACCATCTCGATTGTAGTTATTTAGTGTTTATAACTCTTAAGCAATCAATATGTGACTAATCAGATTAATAAAGCAATCAATATGTGAATAATCAGATTAATAAAGCAATCAATATGTGAATAATCAGATTAAGACCTGTAAGCCTCATGCATAAATCAGATTTGTCCTCTAGATTTGAGTTATTCCATGAATCAAAATTTGTACTCTGTATATAGACTTTAATAAAACAACAAATGTCTGATTAATCAGATGTGTTAATATGGTCCAATGTAAATATTGCTATGATGTCAAAATAAAAAAACATTAGAATTTTAGTTATTTAGTGTTTATACACTGTTAATCAGGACAATAGAAGTCTTAAACAATCAATATGTGACTAATGAACAGACAAATCAGATCAATAAAGTGATCAATATGTGATTAATCAGATTATGACCTCATGTAACCCTCATGCCGTAAATCAGATTAGTCCTCTAGATCTGAGTTATACCATTAATCAAAATTTTAATCTATATAGAGACGTTAATGAAACAATGAATGTCTAATTAATCAGTGTATCACCCCATGTAAATATTCCTATGGTTTCTAAAATTGGAAATAAATCTATCCGGAATTTAGTTATTTATTGTTTATACGCTGTTAATCATCACAAAATAAATCTTTGTGTTTACATGGACAATAATTAAACAATATCTGATGATTCAGATTAAGACTCCATGTTAACATTGATACTGTGCCTCAAAACAGATTAGAGCACTGTAGACTTGAGTTGTCATGTAACTGTGTTTAGATGGACGATAATAAAACAAACAGCACGTTAATTAGATTAGGTCACAATGTAAATATTGTTATGATGACTTAAATCAGAATGAAGGCATCTGGTACAGGTTTATCGACTATTGATCATTACAAACATCTTTGTGTTTACGCAGACACTAATGACACAATATCTGCTTAATCAGAACAAGGCTTCATATAAACATTGCCTTAAATCAGATTAGAGATTTGTGTCATGATTCGACTTTGTTTTGTCCTTTGTTTGTACACTGTTTATCATCAAAATGTAACTATGTTTAGATGCACGCTAATAAAGCAAGCAATATCTAATTAATCAGATCAAGACACCATGTAAACATTTATGTAATGCTCTAAATCGATTATTGACGTCAGTTATTTCAGTTGTGTCACTAATGGCTATTTTTTGCATTTACACATCTGTATGCATGTGCAAACTATCATAAACGAAGATGGATTAAATATAAATAGTTTAAAGTGGTGTTTGGCGGCCCAGGGTTTGATTCGACTGTATTTACATCCAACAAGTAGATCCAAACAAACAAAAGGGAAAAAATGAATAAAAATACAACTTTATTAGTACAACAGCTGCAGCGCTGATACAGCTGTGTAAATACCAGCTTTTGTATTTAAAGACAAGTGAAGCATTTACATCATAAAAGGAAAACTATAATCTACTCCTAGTCGATTTTGATATACTGTATTCTGCACTCCTATATTAGTTATTGTGTCATGTCAATCCGTCATATTAAGGTTTGAATATTATCTTGGAGTTCATAATCGCTCCACTCCCTGTGCAGCTGAATTAACTTCACTCCAGCCATTTTCCTTTTGTTCCCATCAGCCTGCTCATGAGCTTGAAAAAACAACTCTTCCATGATGGACCGCTGTGCTCAGGATTCTATACTTTTTATTTAAATCCCAACGCAGTGCATATCCCTATGTTCCTGAGTTGAAACAAGCAAGACTTGGTGTTGAACTTGACCGTATATCAGTCAGATCCTCCCCGGACAGCTTTCTCTCCTCTGTGTGCTCCCTTGGGTTGAGTTGTCGGAAAGTTTCCAGCCCCGCTCTGTAGGTCGTGCTGTGATTTCAGGAGTTTATCGGTGCAGCCCAGAAAGGCATTTCGCCTCCATCTGCGTTCACTCATGGCTCTGCCGCTTTTCTACACACGCTGAAGAGAGTTGAACAAGCTAGAGAGGTTGCGTTAGATGTTTTTCCAACTTTCTGATCTGGATCTTCATAGTTCAAGGAACTTAACATGATTTTCCACTTACCTCAAGTCAACCAGCCAAGATATTGTTTTGTGTCCAGCATTTGCATGTTTAGTTTGTGCTGGAGCTATGATGTAATGAAAGTGTACTTCATCCCAAAATCTAGTTCTTCAGTGAGGACATAGCAGATCAGCTGTGTTGTTTTATACATGAACAAGGTGGCACAGTGGCTTAGGGATTGTCACTGTCGACTTGCACCTTAACATTTAACATTTACGCATTTGGCACACGCCCTTATCCAGAGCGACTTACATTTTTATCTCATTATATATCTGAGCAGTTGAGGGTTAAGGGTCACGCTCAAGGAGCCAACAGGGGCAACTTGGTGGTTGTGGGATTTGAACCTGGGACCTTCCAAACCACAGTCCAATGCCTTAACCACTGAGCTTTTTTTTTTTATTATTAATGTTGTCTGTTTTTCTCTTGTCATTTCTGTCAACCCTGCTGATGAAGACATGGCTGAGGACTTATGGTTACCTGTCCCAGGCCAGCAGGCAGATGTCCACCATGCAGTCGGCGCAGATTCTGTCCACTGCCATAAAGGAGATGCAGCGCTTCTACGGCCTGGACGTCACAGGCCAAGTGGACCCCGTCACTCTGAAGTATGGCCTTACTTTTTGATTATTGTACAAGTTCCTTTGTACAGAACCTTAAAAGTTGAGGCGTGCAAAAAAAAAACAATTTCCCAAAACCCGCTCCTATCTGCTCATAAATGAAATTATAATCAATCCTACTGTTGACTATAGAAGTATGTAATGTATATTTCTTGATATAAATAAAAATACCGTTGAATGTACGTATTATGCTTTTTAAATGTAACACTATTCTTTAATAATGAGAACACGGTTAAAGTGAGGCTGAGTTTCTTGTATAAACTTTATACATAAATATTTTAATCCATATGATATATATAGTAATAAGTAATGTTCCATGCGATATTTTTGTCATATCCCATGTGAATCATAGGATTTCTAAAAGTGTTCTCATTAGAGCTAAGGGCAAGGGGAAGTGAAACCGTGCAGTATGAGTCCAGCATGCGATGACATGAAACATCTGCCGCTAAGAGAGCTTCAGATATTTTAAAGTTGACCTTAACGAGACTGTGATGCTTGCTGTGATGTTGTGCTGACAAAATATTTGACTTTTGTTTCTATGGAAATTGTACTCTATGGATGTTCTTGTTTAAAGGAATCTAGAGTGCAGTCTTTAATTGTGTTTTAAGTCTCCTTGCAAAAGAAAGAACTCTGGTTTCATGTTTATAGTGTGAACTTGATGGTGTTTTGGTAAATGAGCATCTTGAACCCCTTTGTGTTCAGAGCTATGAGGCGCCCGCGATGTGGTCTTCCTGATCGTTTCGAGGTGCACGTTGAAGGGGGCGTCAGGCGGAAACGCTTCGCTCTGACGGGTCACCGGTGGGACAAAGTCAAGCTGACCTACAGGTGAGTTAGTCAAAGACGTTAAATAATAAATAAATTATAACCTGATTTGATCTATTTTTTACCGTTTTAATCTGTGATCAATTTGTAAATTTAGTTTTCATCTAGGGGCAATGTTATGTGCAATTAAAATAAAATCTTCATTTAAAGGAAAAGTATTGGAAATTGCAAGTTGCGCGGTGCTAATTTATAAGGCAGGGAAATTAAATACAATTTAATATTTAGCATTGCAATATTTGAAAAATAATAAAAGTACTGTATTTAGGTATACTTAAATATACAAATGTATTACAGGTCTAGAAAAATGTTTGGGTATTGCACCCTTAAATAGCAACAAAGCTTCTCGTTAGGGTTAGTTTGTACAGTAATGTGCAAAAGTCTTGAGCCCACTCTCAATTCTTGATATTAAATGAAATTAAATGTTGTCGATTAAATGAAATAAATGGGGACATATATTGTACTGCAACAGGCTGCAAAGTGCCTAAAGATGCAACTTTAAAATTGGTTGTTTATGTAACAACCTCAGCAGCGACCTCATTTCCCCTCTCGTCCGTTCACTCAGCGTTCACCATCACCAGTATACTGATCACCGACCTGATCATCTGTCATCATCTGCACCTGTTACTCACTGGTTCATAACATAAGTTAAATGTTTTTATGCTTGAATGATTCATAGGTCACTGTGTGGCCTTTTGAAATACATTCCTCTGAAATCGCTCATGTAGTAAATGATATGTGTGGATTTGTTTTACTAGCTTACATTTATAGAAAACCAGTTTACTTTGAATGGGACATTCATTTTGTTCAAGCAACTAAAATATGTTTCTCTCAGATACAGTATTTTGACATTTTGTTACCTTTTTTTTTTTTTTCCAGCATTCAGAACTCTCCATCCAGCCTCAGTCAGCAGCAGTCAAACGAGGCCATCCACAAGGCCTTTAGAGTTTGGGAGAAAGTAACCCCGTTACGCTTCGAGCACATTCCTTTTCATGACATCAAAAACGGCAGCGAGGGACCGGATATTATTCTGCTGTTTGCCTCTGGCTATCATGGAGACACATCCCTTTTTGATGGTGAAGGAGGCTCTCTGGCTCACGCATTCTTCCCCGGTCCAGGCATTGGAGGAGACACACACTTTGACATGGATGAACCGTGGACGCTCAACCAGCGAGAAGGAGCAGGTGTCAATGAATCTCAGAAGCTTGTTTTCAAAATACTAATAATAAAACATGTTAAAGCCATATTTCCTCGTAAAGGTCGATTGTTTGAATGAGATGTATTCATTGATCCCAATCTGGACATGTCTCGTCTCCAGGCATTGACCTCTTCCTGGTTGCGGTTCATGAGCTGGGGCATGCGCTGGGTCTCGAGCACTCCCAAGACGCCTCTGCCATAATGGCTCCGTTCTACCAGTGGATGGACACGGAGACTTTCTCACTAGGCAAGGACGACATCAGTGGCATTCAGCAGATCTACGGTGAGAAATGTGATAATGTAAAGATTTCAGGGGTGTTAATGTAGGATGGTGGTGTAAACATTATCTTCAAACCTAAAACCATTTTGTGACATCCATTTAAACAGTGTAAATATTTTACTGTCCTCGAGTGATTCTTGATTTTCCTTTGGGCTCGATGGGAGATGATGGAAAACAATGTGCACTTTCTGAAGTATGTTTATACTATACTTTAATCCCATAGATATGTAAATCTCAGATATATTGTAGTAATAGTTATGTTAACTTACCTCCCCATGAAAAGGTACAGTATGTTGTCTAAAAATGGATAAAAATGGTATTTTATTGGATAAATATTTGTAAGACCTTATTGTGACTTTAAAGTGGACGTATTATCGAAAATTCACTTTTTACTCAGGCTTAGACATTCAGGTGGGTCTCCATGGTGTGTTTACAAACAAAAACATAATAAAAACAAAACATCTTTTTATTAACATTTAATCAAGCCGATTAGATTTTTCCTCTAATATGACCTCATATAAGAAGATCCCCTCCCCCCAGTTTGTTGCACAGCTCGGTCGTTCTCACGAGGGGCGTGGCTCAGCTGCATCTTATTTGCTTAGACATTTAAACAGCGCATTTGGAGGAGGACTGAAAAAATAGGGAGTGCATTATCTGATGGGTATTTCTGCTAGGGCGTTAACAAGACACACTTTTGGGAGCTTTGGGATGTTCTTCTTAAAGAATGAGAAAAATATGGGATCTTTAATTCTAGGCATAATAATAATAATAGGATTTTAGACTTTATTAGACATTCCAGCCATAAGATTTGTGTCTTAATACTATATTAGTGCAACATCAGCACTGAACTGAAAGTGGCACGGTCACATGACTGTGTTACAGTTATTGTGAATCAGTGTGAGTGTTTTCTCCGATGCACTGTAATACTGAGACTGTGAGAGCCGGGCTTTCTGCCACAACTGCTCCTCTGTGGAAAAGAAAAACATGACACCACTTAGTTCCTCTGGACAAGAGGAGGAAATTATAGCCAAATGTTTACATGTGTTAACAGGCCCCCCTGTGATTGCACCCACTGAGCCTTTAATCACCACTACAACCCCATCACATACGACCACAACCGAACCAGAACCAGAACCCACTTCAACCACTACTGAGGCTTTAAGAACAACCAGACTTCCAGTGAAGCCAACCGGACCTCCAGCGAAGCCCACCAGACGTCCAGAGAAACCCACCAGACCTCCTGAAAGAGCCACCAGACCTCCTGAGAGAGCCACCGAGCCATGGGTTCCTCCGGCTGACCCCAGACCCACTCGCCGTTCAGACCAGGACGCTCCTGATATCTGCGATGGAGACTTTAACACGATTGCGGTGCTCAGAGGGGAGATGTTTGTCTTCAAGGTAATGGTCATGGCACACCAAAACAGATATGTTGTATTTGTTTAATGATTGATGAAAAACAGCATGCAAGGGAAGTTCTTCATCAAAATGAATCATGCTTGCTAATAGTTCTTTAACAGTACAGATGCCTGAGAATTAATTAAGCTGCATTATAAGGTAAAAAACAAATGTGGTCAGTAGGATCTAGTAATTCAGGTGTTGGTTGCTGCTGGAAATATTGGCACCCCAAAATAGATAAGAATACTCAAACTACAAGTAAACCTTTTTTACTTAATTTTTTTCCCCAGTGCAAGATGTTTTTTAAACCGAATTATAAGAATGTAATGGCAAAAACAATCTTGGTTTAATGGAGCTCTTCAGCTTTGATAAACACAAGGAAACTTGTGCAAACTCCACAAACAGCACAAAACAAGACATGTGATTTAGATTCCATCAGGTCATATCCCATGTGATGTTTATGCAAAAAAAAAAAAAAAACTTGGTTGCTGTGTCATGTTTGAAGCTGTTTTCCCGTATAGCCTGGAACAGAGTGAGCCATTCTAGGAATAGTTTTTGCTTTTCAGTGCTACAAATAGATTTCCTAATCTCTAAGTCATGTACTTTTTTTTTGATGTGCAGATGCTTTCAACTGAACTGTAACAACAGTCTTTCTCTCTTTCTCTTTCTCTCTCTCTCTCTCTCTCTCTCTCTCTCTCTCAGGGTCAGTGGTTCTGGAGAGTCAGGCGGAACCGGGTTCTGGATAATTACCCCATGCCCATTTCCTTCTTCTGGGTCGGCCTACCTGAAGACATAGATGCTGCATACGAGCGCCATGATGGAAAATTTGTGTTCTTCAAAGGTCAGTGATGTAGATGAAAAAAGATGACACACTCATCCTACTCATGAGGTGCCAACACTTATAGTTTAGCTGCAGCATTTACACTCTACACACTTCTGTTAAAAGGAAGTTGAGTCAGGTAGATCTAACAAAGAAGAGTTGACATGACTCAACTTCAAACTGGATGACATTTCGTTATTTTTTGATGTAAAAAAAATGAAATCAATATAATTCTTGGTATATCCTTTCCACCTTTAATGACCAACCAAATATAAATTCCATGGGGAAACAAACAAAAACTTTCTACCTTGATGGTGTCCAAGCACTAGTGAAACACTGGGATAAGCGCATTAGTGCAGCAGGGGATTATATAGAGAAATAAAGGGAGTTTTTACTTCCGTAAATTACTGCCATAAGATGTGTCTTAATACTATATTAGTGCAACATCAGCACTGGACAATTAAAAGTCCTGGTTTGAATTCTGGACAATTAAAAGTCCTGGTTTGAATTGAACACCTCTCATATGATTGAGGACTGTGATTATTAAGAAATACCTAATCGTATTCGAAACCTTTCATCAGAGGTGTCAAGTAACGAAGTACAAATACTTCGTTACCTTACTTAAGTAGAAATTTTGGGTATCTATACTTTACTGGAGTAATTATTTTTCAGCCGACTTTGTACTTCTACTCCTTACATTTTTAAGCAATTATCTGTACTTTCTACTCCTTACATTTTAAAAATAGCCTCCTTACTCTATTTTTATGATCAGAACGCGCACCTTACCCCCCCCCCCCCAGGCGCATGATAAGAAGGCGAGACCTTAATGCTTTTTTCCCCCCTCATGGTACTTTTACTTTTATACTTTAAGTAGTTTTGAAACCAGTACTTTTCCACTTTTACTTGAGTAAAAAGCTTGGGTTGATACTTCAACTTCTAAAGAAGTATTTTTAAACCCTAGTATTTATACTTCTACTCAAGTAATGAATGTAAATACTTTTGACACCACTGTGAATGATTGATTGGTTGGTTGATTGGTTGATTGATTGATTTGTTGACTGAATGAGTGATTGGTTGGTTGATTGATTTATCGATTGATTTGTTGACTGAATGAGTGATTAGTTGAGGCTCTGAGCTACTGATCAAAAGGTTAACAATTCAAGCCCCAGTTTCACCAAGCTGCCACTGTTGGGTCCTTGTTCAGGGCTCTTAACCCTGTCTTCACCAGGTGCTGACCCTGCCCTCTGACCTCATCTTTCTACCTGTGATATGCGAAGAAAGAACGTTGCATTGCAGTAAGGTATATGTGACCAACAAAGGCTTAACTTAACTCGTTGTGTGATTTATTTGTCATTTGTTTGTCTGATTGGTTTATTGATTAAATGATTAATTGGTCGGTTGTTGATGACAGTTGACAATGGGTGCCTAAACACTACATGTTTATTATTCTCTCTCTCTAATAATAAAATGTGTAACACGTTTATAGTACAGGAATGTTGAAGACAAGAGTTGTACAATATACAATGCGCTGAAGTTAACAATTTTCAGCCATGTTTTTAAGTCAGATGTTTTCCCAAAGACTGCTAGTTATTCAAAGCTGTACTCTGTTAGTGGCTCTCTCAGATTATCTTTTTGTTTTAATTTTGGAAAAATCTGTTCCCAAACTAATCCATCATACGAGTCAGTAGTACTCACCTTGTAGACGGTGCCGAAGGCTCCTGCACCAAGAATCTTTACCCTTTTCAGCTCCGTCTCCTTCAGGATCCTGAGCTGGGCCTGATTAGGTGCCGCACCGCTCGGGGTCAGAGGCTCCACCAGCTGTAACACAACCACCAAAAAAAAAAAAAAAAAAACTCAATTCAACATGTTCTCAGTGTCTGTTCTGCACCTACACTTCCTATCTGGATATAGTCCATTACTAAAAGATCATTGCACTAATGTTTCTGTGGAACAAGATGAGACTCTGTGACATTGTGAATCAGAAGACGAAGCACTTTCTAGAGAGAGAGAAAAAAAAGTTAAATTAACTGTGGGGTGCAGAGATTACACATTCAAGTAATTAATTAGGTCTTTCTTCAGCATGGTGCGATGAGAATTAAAATGGGAAGAATGACAAAAGCCTGAGGGGATCAAAGAGCAGCTGAAATATGAGAATGAGACAGAGATAAGGGTGGAGCAGAATAAGAAGTTTCAGGAACAACAGGAGTCAAATATGGAGTAAAGGGAAAAAAAGGAAGAAGAAGAAGATGATAAAGATAAAGCCGAGCTGATAATATTGCCGCGAGAGAGAAGGAATTGGGATGGAAATGGAAAAAAAAAATAAAAAATCAGAAAGGATGACGAAGATCAAGTAAAGAGAGTTTAAAAAGAATAGAGGAGAAAAGAAAATGACGGTGAGAATACGGTTTCTCGGCCCTCAGCACGTCCCAGGACTCATCACCGACATCTGATTAAAGCAGAATAGCAGTTCTTGAATTAACCGAGACAGACATACAGTTATAAAATAAAACCGAGAGTTCAGAACCGAGAGTCTTAAAGGGAAAAAAGTAAAAAAAAGGTGAACATGGAAGGAAAATAAAAGAGTAGACAATGAGTGTATGGATACACGGAGCTGTCCACTAAAGCCGGTGCTGAAATAGTTAAACATGAAAGATGTTCAATGCTGTTTATTTTCTTTTGCTTATTTCTCTCTCGCTCTCTTTTTCTCCTTCATTCTATCTCTTCCTCTAAATGGAATCTAAATCTGCTTCATTTTTCCTCCCTTCTTTTCTTCCTTCCAACTTTTTCTATTCTTCCCCAAATTCATTCATTTTTTCACCCTTTCACCCCAGCTCTCTTTCTTTCTTTCATTCTTTCTTTCTTTTTAATCCTTCCTTAATTTTTCTTTCCTTAGCCCCCTCTTTCAACGTGAAAGATGCTCAATGCTGTTCATTTTCTTTTGCTCATTACTTTCCTCTATTTCTCTCTCTCTCTTTTTCCCCTTTACTCGATCTCTTTCTCTAAATGGAATCTAAATCAGCTTCATTTTCACTCCACTTCTGTTCTCCTTCCCTTCCATCCCCTCACTACTTTTCTTTTCACCTTTTAATTTTACTCCTTCCTTCTTTTCTTCCTTCCAACTTCGTCCCTTCTTCTTCAAATTCTTCTTTTTAACTTTTCACCCCTGCTCTCTTCCTTTATTTCCCTCTCTTGACTTTCTTGCCTTAATTTATCTATCCTTGAGCCCTCTCTTTTTCCCTTCCTTCTTTCCTTCTTTAAACATTACTCCCTTCCTAGTTTCTTTCCTTCTTCATCCCTTACTCCCTCCCTCTCTTCCTTCCCTCCTTTCTTTTCTCATTCCTTTCTTCCCTTTGTGAGAGGAATGTTCTTCATTGTTCATAACGCATGACTACACGGAGCTGTCCACTAAAGCCGGTGCTGAAATAGTTAAACCTGAAAGATGCTCAATGCTGTTTATTTTCTTTTGCTTATTACCTCCTTCTATTTTTCTCTCTCTTTTCTCCTTCGTTCTATCTCTTCCTCTAAATGGAATCTAAATCTGCTTCCTCTCTACCTACTTTTCTTCCTTCCAACGTTTTTCATTCTTCCCTAAATTCATTCTTTTTTTTCACCCAATCACCCCTGCTCTCTCTCTCACTCTCTCTCTTTCTTTCTTTCTTTCTGTCTCACCTTTCCTTCCACCCTTTCATTCTTTTTTCCTTTCTTCATTTTTTCTTTCCTTAGCCAAGCCCTCTCTTTTTCCATTCCTTCTTTCCTACAGTAACTACATCACATCCCTCCTACTGTAGTTTCTTCCTCATTTTCATATTCCTTCTCTCTCTCTCTCTCTCTCTCTCTCTTCCTTCCCTCCTTTCTTCCCTTTGTGAGAGGAATGTTCTTCATTGTTCATGATGCATGACTACACGGAGCTGTCCACTAAAGCCGGTGCGAAAATAGTTAAACATGAAAGATGCTCAATGCTGTTTATTTTCTTTTACATATTTCTCTCTCTCTCTTTTTCTACTTCATTCTATCTCTTCCTCTAAATGGAATCTAAATCTGCTTAATTTTTCCTCCCTTCTTTTCTTCCTTCCAACTTTTTTCATTCTTCCCTAAATTCATTCTTTTTTTTCACCCGATCACCCCTGCTCTCTCTCTCACTCTCTCTCTCTTTCTTTCTTTCTCTCACCTTTCCTTCCACCCTTTCATTCTTTATTCCATTCTTCATTTTTTCTTTCCTTAGCCAAGCCCTCTCTTTTTCCATTCCTTCTTTCCTACAGTAACTACATCACGTCCCTCCTAGTTTCTTCCTCATTTTCATATTCCTTCTCTCTCTCTTTCTCTCTCTCTCTTCCTTCCCTCCTTTCTTCCCTTTGTGAGATGAGTGTTGTCCATTGTTCATGATGCACGACTACACGGAGCTGTCCACTAAAGCCGGTGCTGAAATAGTTAAACATGAAAGATGCTCAATGCTGTTTATTTTCTTTTGCTTATTTCTCTCTCTTTTTCTACTTCATTCTATCTCTTCCTCTAAATGGAATCTAAATCTGCTTCATTTTTCCTCCCTTCTTTTCTTCCTTCCAACTTTTTCTATTCTTCCCCAAATTCATTCATTTTTTCACCCTTTCACCCCAGCTCTCTTTCTTTCTTTCATTCTTTCTTTCTTTTTAATCCTTCCTTAATTTTTCTTTCCTTAGCCCCCTCTTTCAACGTGAAAGATGCTCAATGCTGTTCATTTTCTTTTGCTCATTACTTTCCTCTATTTCTCTCTCTCTCTTTTTCCCCTTTACTCGATCTCTTTCTCTAAATGGAATCTAAATCAGCTTCATTTTCACTCCACTTCTGTTCTCCTTCCCTTCCATCCCCTCACTACTTTTCTTTTCACCTTTTAATTTTACTCCTTCCTTCTTTTCTTCCTTCCAACTTCGTCCCTTCTTCTTCAAATTCTTCTTTTTAACTTTTCACCCCTGCTCTCTTCCTTTATTTCCCTCTCTTGACTTTCTTGCCTTAATTTATCTATCCTTGAGCCCTCTCTTTTTCCCTTCCTTCTTTCCTTCTTCAAACATTACTCCCTTCCTAGTTTCTTTCCTTCTTCATCCCTTACTCCTTTCTTCCCTTTGTGAGAGGAATGTTCTTCATTGTTCATAACGCATGACTACACGGAGCTGTCCACTGAAGCCGGTGCTGAAATAGTTAAACCTGAAAGATGCGGCATCACAACGCAGTGATTTTCATCTTTGTTATGATTTTTTTTTCTTAAAAAAAAAAAGCAGATACAAAGCTGCTTTAAATTCATGAGAAACGCTCCGCATTCACTCAATCCAAACATTCTGACCTGTCAGCCAAGCCGTCCTTTTACACTTTAAAAATATTTCTAGATGCTCAGTAAACTCACATCATTAGACAGATATGCGGTCGCGTTTATCGTGCGCGTGTTGGCGTCGCGCCGCACCTCGCTCCCGCTTATCTGAATTTATTTGACTTTATTTTATTTTTTCGCATAAAGAGCAGTGAACATGTTCACACAGCTTGAGGCAACACAGCTGCAGGAGCAACGTGGGGTCAATGCCCACAGGTGTTAAACACACACACACACACACACACACACACACACACACACTGACTCGTGACCCATCCTCCTACATACACACACTTCTCCAAGTGTATGCTATTAAACTGGAATTAAAGAAAGCGGGAAAAGAAGCGTAAAAAAGTACACACACACACACACACACACACACGTTTGTGCTATGTGTTATTTGAGTAGAGGTCAAGGGGTCAACAAGCAGCAGATGGACAGTACAGGTTGTTTTACTCCAGCACCGCATTAACATCTTCAACACTGGACATCTGTGTGTTTTTTGTGTATGTGTGTATGTGTGTGTGTGTGTGTGTGTGTGTGTGTGTAGTGATAACAGTCTCTATGATGTTCGTAATGCATTTCTACCAAACCTCTTAAGACTTCCTCGACACTGAAGGGCTTGAGAGATTCCCAGAAGGAGGATACACTTCCTGTCTTTCTGAACATGAACAGCTAAAGCTGAGCTCCTCTTCCATCTTACTCAGTCTGAATCTTTTTTGTGTTTCCTTCCTTCTTCGTACCCTTCTTCATCCCTTTCTCCCTTCTGTTCTTCCTTACTTTCTTAATTTTTCACTTCTTCCCTAAATTATTTCTTTTAGGGTTTGGTATTGGTTTTAGTTTTGTTCTATTGTTCTCTCTCTTTCTCCTTTACTCTATATCTTTCTCTAATTGAAATATAAATGCTTATTATTTTTACGTCCCTCCCTCCTTCAATCCTTCCTTACTTTCTAATCCCGTCCCCGACTTCCTTCCTTCATACTTTCTTTGTCCCTTTCAACTTTCCTTCTCCTTTTTGTTCTTCCTTCAGTCCTTCTTATTTCATCCCTTAATTCTTACTTTTCTTCACTTCTTTCGTATGTTTTGGATTTTTTTTTTTGTTTATTACCTCTCCTTCTCTTCCTCTCTCCCTCTCTTCCTCTCCCTCGTTTACTCTCTTCCACGTTCTAAAAGGAATCTAAATCGGTATTTTCATGCCCACATGTCCTTTCTTCATCCCCCGTCTTTTCTCGTCCCCTACCTGCCTTCCTTCCTCTCTTCCTACTTTCTGTCTCCCTTCTATCTTTCCTTCTCAATTCTTTTCTTCCTACCTTCTTTTCTTCGCTAAATTCTTTTCACTATTAAATGCCCTCTCTTTTCCTTTCCTCCCACCTTTTCCTTCTTCAATCCCGTCTTCATATTTTTCTTTTTGATCCTTATTGCCTTTTTCATTCCTTCTTTCTTGTCCTCTCTTATCCCTTTCCTTCTTTTTCCTTCCTACATTACTACCTTCCTAGGTCCGTTCTCCCTTTCTTACACCCTCCCTGCCTCACTTCCTTCCTTTTCTTTATCGCTTTGCTAAATTAATTAAATCTGAGCTGGAGTACGGCGAGCAATTTAAGGTAAGAACTCAAAAGCAGTGCGGTGTTGGACATGGGATTTGATCTCACAACCTTCCGGTCAGCGGCACAAAGCCCTACCCACTGAGCCGGCTCTATCTGGTTATCGGAAGAGGCATCATCGCAGTGGTCTTCACTGAGACGCCTTTACACACAGCGGTTCTGTGAACGGCGTTCTCTGACGTGTCCTGTGTTTAAATAATGGTTTGGCTGATAACATAACGTCCTAGCATGCACTTCATCTTCTGCTGGAAACCTGGAAGTAAACGAGTGCGGTGTTGAGCTCTCAGTGCCGTGCTGTCTATCACTAATCAGAAGACAGATGGTACCGTCAGTGACCGCTCTGGCTGTTGCACAAGCTGGAACATGTTGCATTAAATTACTTTTTTTTTCGGTGGTGCTGCAAACAGACTTTCTAGGACAAGGATGGAGGGAAAAAAAAAAAAAAAAAGATAATCATCAACCCGTATGAGTGTGATGTCAGGGGTGTACATACTTTTTACACATGACCAGGAGATGTTGTGTGATACGCTGATTTTTATCTTGTATAAAACCCCTGTACACGTGACACGACTCCTCTAACGCGTCCTCAAGTGGCTTTTACGACAGAGACGATAAAACCATAAAGTCCAGGACTCAGTAAATACCGCGTTCATTTATTACTAATAATATTTACAACAACGCTTTCATACTCTACTGAAGACTCGTAACTCAACACACTTTTATCTTCCTCCTTCCGTCTGTCCTTCTCTCCCTTCTTCTTTCCCCTTCACTCTTCTCTCTTTGCAACACTATTCATTAATATTCTTTCTCTCTGCTGCTTTCTTTCTTTCTTCCTCTCACTCAAGCTTCCTTCCTTTTTTTGATGCATTCCTTATCGTCTCTTCCTTCCTCCCTGACGTATAAGAAAGGATAACTTTCTTATACGTCATCTTTTTCACACTATTCATTAATATTAATAATATTCATTTGTTTCCGTTCTTAAATCATTATTTCCGTGCCGTCCTTCTACCCTTTTGTCCTTCCTGTTCCTTCCTTCCTTCTTTTTTTTTATTTCTTCCTCATCCCCTCCTTGGTTCTTCTACCCATCCCTCATTCCTCCATCCATAACAATCCTTTCTTATTCTCCATCTTTTTCACACTATTCTTTATTATTAAGGGTATTCCCTTGTTTCCTCATTTAAATACACATTTCCCCTCCATTTCCCCGTCGTCCTCACCTCTTCCTACTGTATGTCCTTCCTTCATTCTTCTTTTTCACCCTTACTCTTCTCTACATTCTTTCCTTTCAGTTTTCTTTCCATTGTTTTTTCCTTCATTTCTTCTATATCCCTTCCTTCACTCATTCCTTCCTTCCTATTCATCACTGTTCTCTCTTTACCTCTGTTATCCCTTCATTCTCTCTCAATGTCTGCTTCTGTCTCTTATATCCATCCATTGTTTTCTTCCTTAAATCTAAAAATTAGATTTCCCATTTCCCATAGTCTTCCCATTAGTCTACCTTCCTCTCCTCCATATCCAGTTTCTTCTTCTCATTTGCCCTCTCTTCCTTCTTTGCTTCCTCTCTCCTTTTTTGATGCATTCCTTATATGGACAGTCCCTTCCTATTTCTCTTCCCTTCCGTGGTTTATCTACCCATCCCTCGTTCCTCCGTCCTTATCCTTTCTTATACGTCATCTTTTTCACTCTATTAATTAATATTAATACTATTCCCTTGTTCTCATTCTTTAATCTATCTTTCCTTCAGCTATGTCCATGCCGTCCTCACTCCACTGTCCTTCTATGCTTTTCTTCCTTCCTTCCTTCTCTTTTTCATTCCACTCTGCATTCTTTCCTTTCAGTTTACTTTCTATCCTTCTATCTTTCCCTTTTCCCTCATTTAATTTGCCCCTTCTTCCTTCTTTCCTCCCTTCCTCCCTTTTTTGATGTATTTCTTCCTATTTTCCTTCCTCGCCCCTTCCTTGGTTCTTCTACCCATCCCTCATTCCTCCATCCTTGTCTTCCTCGCACTATTCATTAATATCAATAATATTCCCTTTTGCCCTTCCTTAAATCTATCTTCACCTCTTATTTCCCTGTCGTCCTCACTCCTCTCTACATCCTTTATTCTATTTTCTTTTCCTCCATATCCCTTTCCCTCTTTACATTTGCCCTTTCATCCTCGCTTTATTCCTTCTTATTTTTCACTCTGCTCTACATTCTTTCCTTTCAGTTTTCTTCCCATCATTATTTCCATATCAATTTCCCTCTTTTCAATTCTCCTTCCTTCCTTAACCTTGTCCTCTCCTATCCTCTATCTCTCTTTTCTCCCTCTTAATTTCTCCTTCTCTTTCCTTTTTCCATCCATTGTTTTCTTCCATAAATCTATCTTTCCCTACTCATTTTTTAATTTCTACTCTACAATTGTTCCTTTAAATATTCTCCCATCCTTCTACCTTGTCTTCATTTAATAAGCATTTCCTTCCTACCTTCTTCTTTCCTTTCATCCATCCTTCCTTATATCTATCTGATACAGCGTTCTCCCATCCTAGTTTCTTTTCTTCTACTTTCCTTTATTTCAACCATCCTCCTACTTTTTTTCCTTCCTCCCTTCATAAACATGCAGAAATGTCCTGCCTATTTGTACTTCAAATAGGCAAGAGAGACCCATGTCTTTATAAGGATATAAGAAGACTTGAGTGGACTTTAATGTTTTTGCGCGTGTCCCCGAACTCCTTTCTCACTTTGTATGTCCTTTCATTCCGTCTCTCTGTTTCTCTCATAGCCCGAGGGTGATGAAGAACTTCCTTGGCATGTCAGAACCCAGCAGTCACAAAATGAATGAGATGAGATAAACAGTGAAAAGGAAGACAGATAGGCCTGAGGGTCTTCTTTAGTTCCTTCAGCTGGAGGAACCCGAGCCCTTTCTGTGCTCTCTGATCTCATGCAGAGTCGTTTTTAATGAATCCTTTGCTGATGTAATTAGCAGGAGAATTGGGAGCTGAACAGGACGTTATTAAGGGATGTACAATAGAATTGCCAAGGAGAAAAGGGAGAAAAGAAAAACACAGAAATCTGTGGAAGTCTGCTTTGGGCATTAAGTAAATAAAAACCCTGCATCAAATCCGGAGAAAACAAGTCACGGTTGTAAAATCCTATCTCATAGTTGTGAGTTAAAATCATAAATTCAATATAATGTCATTTTAAGGAACAATAAATGATAAATATGAGATGGAATGTAATAATAAACAATGTGAGGCACGAAAACAATCCATTCTTGTTTTATATACTATATGATACTAAGTAATGAGATACAGGGTCATAACTTTTAAAACTACAAAAAAAAAGTCATAATTATGAGATGATTATGAGACAAGTTATAATTTTAAGATGCTAAACCATAGATTTTATATACTGATAGTTTTTTTTGTTAGAACATGTGCACATGACAGACCTGCTTTTTATAACCCAAATGTATTACTTGTAACCACAAAATTATGGATTCATAGTTCACTCATATTTCATATTTATAACTTTTATACCAAACAATGATTTATCAAAAAATTACAACTTTGAATTTGAACTCTTGGGTATCTTGTAAATAAGTTGGTATTTTACAACTGGTTTAATATCTCATATTTACCTAATTACCTTATATTATTATCTTGAAATTATGAGATCAAACTTATGACTTGATATTTCAGTTATGACATTAAATCTCAAAACTGAATTACATTTTATTTATTAGCGCTTTTAACAATCGTCATTGTTGCAAGGCAACTTTACACAGTCAAACGAAATTTATGGAAGATTGTATAAAATGTGAATGTGTATGAATCAAAATGAACAGATAGTCGCTGAAACACAATGAAAACCCCATAAAAACAATGCCTGTGTCTCTCAAAATTATGACTGGATATCTAATAAATGCTCCTTGAACTTGAATTATGATCATGCATTTTACAACTCTAACTTATCTCATAATTGTTGCATGGTATTTACTTAGTAAGATACTTAATATCTTAGAATTATGTGATCTCAAAATATTGACTTGGAATGCAATAATGACTTTATCTCACTTAGAATCTCAAAGTTATCACAAAGTATCTCAAAATTAACTTTATAAATAAGATAATTCTCATTATCTGATCTCAATAACTATTTCACAATTTTGCCTCAAAATTAGGATTAGGTATTCAATTTAATTTAACTAAATATTATTAAATATTTAATAACTTTGCATCTTAGACCTATACTTTAGTTATATTTACTTACCTAATTATAACATGACACTTGCAACCATATCTGTATTATCACAAAATATTGATGACCTATAAAAAATTATAACTGGGTATTCCACAATTGTGAATTATTAACAAAAAATATGACTTTAAAGAATTTTAAAACTATAGATCATTATCACATAAGTATGGTATGATTCTTAGAGTTGTTTTTCTTTAAATATATAACTTAAAACTTAATTTTAAGTAACTTAAAATATTGACTTGAAAAGAATACTTATTGCAAAGTATCTCAGAATGGACTTATTAACCTAAAATTATAACCTTGTATATGAAACTCTTAACTTCTTATCTCATAATTATAATATGATACTTAGTTTCTTAAAATTACGAGACAATATCTAAAAAATATTGACCTTGTATCTCATAATTACTGAACACTATCCTAATTATAACATTTAATGAAATTATGATTTGGTGCCTAAAAATTATGACTTTTTTTTCTTTTTCCTTAGAAAAAGACTAACTATAATTTAGTATCTCGGAATTCTGACTTGATATACTTATTATCACTTAGCATTGAACAATTTAGACATAATTATAACACATTATCTCATAACTATCACTTTGTATCTGGATTATTACATTCTCTCATAAATATTAGAAAACACACTGCATTTTTTTTTTTTACTTCTGTAAATGGGTTTTTTGTCTAAAAATCTTACCTCCGTCTCCAAGAAGCGCCTGAGTGCTCTTTTCTTTTTGATGCTTTTCCTCCGCACCGATACGGCCACGCCCAGCGCCACAATCACCACCACGAACAAGCTGCCGATCACGCCTGCTGCAATCAGAGGAGTCCTGGCAGATGGGGAGAAGTGGGAAATTAACGTTTATACAACCAAGACTAGACGCAACACCAAGCAGAATAGCTTCAATTTATGAATCATGTCACAACACTGACATTTCTTGATGTCGACACTGACATTTCAAGAGTAATTATGTTAAAACGTTACAGTGCTGTGAAGAAATATCTCACCAATGTACGTTCAGCCATAGCATTAAAACCGTTAACATAAAAACCACCTGGGGTTTGGGTTCTGCTTGTGCCACCTGTGTCTGTCTGGCGCCTTTAGGGCATGGCCCACTGCGGGTGTGCTGTGGTGTCTGGCACCAGGAAGATCCTTTGGGTGCTGTGGGTTTGCAAGGTGGGGCTTCTGTGGATCCGTTAGACTTGTTTGTTTGGTGCATCCAATGGGTGCTTGATCAGATTGGGATCTTGGAGGTTTGGAGAGCATGCCTCAGTGGCCTTGGGCTTCTTCTGGTGCCTTTCTACAGTATCTCGGCCAGCATCGACTTTGACTCTTCTCAGCCAGTTGTGCTGGATTGGCTTTCCAGTGGGATTGGATCGGACTGGCTGGCCTTACTTGGGTGCCCATGATCCAGTTTATTGGTGTGTAATTGGTGACCAATGGTGTTCAGTTCACCTGCCAGTGTCAGTGATTTTATTTCCAACCAAATGGAAATGATAATGGCGGCACTGTGGCTTAGCGGCACGCCTTGCACCTCCAGCGTCCGGGTTCAATTCCCATACAGGTTTGAATCCCGCCTCCGTTTGCATAAAGCAAAAATGTAGAAAGACTCAGAAAGTCTGTTTTAATAATTTAATTAACATAAAGACTACAAACTCGGATCACAC
>JAQMYI010000036.1:31583458-31594292 GCA_030014275.1 Clariallabes melas | reverse complement strand
TCGGAGGAAACACGTGATAGTCTGCGGCCCTCCCGGCTGATTGATAGTAGAAGCTTGATGTGGGAGCCCCCTAGTGATGGGGAAGAATTGGATACGGCTAAATTCTGGGAGAAAATCGGGGAAAAAATCCCCCAAAAAAGAAGAATTTTTTTTTAAAAAGGACACACTCTACAGCCCAGTGTAGAGTAGAAGTGTTGGGGGACGTTACTTATTAAAGTCACACACACGCACACACAATAACGGATTGGGAATGACTGCTGTCGGAATAACGGATTACATTTTTGAATAAATAACTAAATAACTGAGTACTTAAATGGCGAACCTAACGCGTTAGATTACTCGTTACATCAAAAAAGTAATCCGAGTACTCTAACTCTAACTCTGTACACCCAACACTGTCCATGACATCATAAAGACCACCAACCTGTGAGATGACCTTATGATCTCTTATCTTCTCTGCAGGCTGGTGAGAACACTCTCGAGACTTACTTGCATTTACAAAAAATGAATCAAGTAAGCAATGCTAACTAGTGATTAGCAGAAACCTGCACTACAGCAGGACTGATCACTCAGCAGGCTTCTCTTGTACACTCGTACCCACCGCATTGTCAATCAGTGCTGCTCAGGGTTTAGATCTGGGGGTTTTAACGCAGCCTGAGAAGAAAGCCGAGCAGATTTCCGTCTCAGTGAGACTGGGTGGGTGTGTGAGAGGAGACCGACGCGGCTCAGTCAGACACTAAGCTCTTTTTGATTGACACACTGGAGATGCTGGCTTCCTCCGATTCGACCGCCCCGGAGAACCAGGACTGGTGTTGCTACTCTCAATTCACTCTCTCTCTCTCTCTCTCTCTCTCTCTCGCTCGTTCTTTAATACAGCCTGCTTTACCTCATGCCTTTAATTGACTAGTGTGTAATTACAGTGTGAGATTAGAGAGCGGCGAAGTGTCGACCTCCATCTCCGGACCACTTCACTTAAGAATAATTACACCAATGGTAGACTCTCCCTTTTCTCTCTCGCCATCTCACTTAGTCTCTCCGTGTGTCTTATCACACTCTTACCCTCCTGTTCTGACTTAGTAGCGTTCCCCTAAAACTGTGTGACCTCGCTGTTTGTTTTGGCTTCAAAGAAGTTTTCCCAGTCTTTCTATCACTCTTCCTATTCACTTTCAAGTCTAGTTGTTTGAAGCGGAAGACTGGGAGAGCAGGTAGGAGATAGGGATGTACGCAAATTCATATATATTATTCAGAATGAACGGTTATAGTGCCAGAGATATAAAGAGTGCATAAGCAAATTCAAACAAACAAAGACACACAGACTTGTGTAGAACTCCAGTTGAGATTTGAAAAAAATCTACTGGAGTGATGTACAGCGCGGGGGGCAAAGGTTTTGAGAATGATGCAATTATTAATTTTCACAAAGTCTGCTACAATTACATTAAGTTTATGCAAAGAGTCAGTATTTGCAGTGTTGATCCTGCTTTTTTAAGGTCTGGGGAGTTTCCTGTCCATGGGCCCACAATTTTGATGTTCCGTTCCCTGAGCCACTTGGTTATCACTTTTGCCTTATGGCGAGGAGCTCCAACATGCGGGAACAGGGAATGTTCATCATCACAGTGTTGTCGGATGGCTGGGAGAAGTTGCTCACTGAGGACGTTTTTGTACCGTTCTTTATTCATGGTTGTGTTCTTAGGTAAAATTGTGAGTGAGTCCACTCACTGAGTGGCTGAGAAGCAAACACATCAGGATGCTTTACAGTTGGCATGACATTTGGCCATGGCTGTAGTAATAATGCATGGTATAACAGTACTAAAAACAGTTTTATACCAGCATTTGTAAATACATCTGCTACTATAAATACATCTGCGAAGATCACGGAGGAATAACAAGAATGCACCACGAACCAACATCACCAAGATTAAAACAAATTGACAGCAAAATGAGATAAACACCATTTTTGGATTTTAACTCATTTTGGCAAAAAACACATGGGTATCTATAACAAAATATATATATATATATATATTTTTTTTCTAAATTGCACCAGTATATATTCTTCTTTTAGAAGACCGGTATATTAGAATGGTAAACCAGTACTAAAAAAAAGTACCACAGCACAAGAAATTCAAAAACAACTTTATTCCAGCATTTGGAAATAATCAACACTTTTACTATGCGCATGTCTGACTAATAGGCATCTGTCTCTTTGAGCAGTGTTGGCAGCAGTGGCATGTGTCTGACAAAAAAAAAAAAAAAACCTGACTGAGTGTGTAATATGAACCGCAGGAAGCTTTAAAATGAATCACACGCAACAGTAGAAAGATCAGAGCACTTTTCTGTTTGTTCAGAGACTAGACTTGAAGAAATGGCAGCAGTAAATGGAGAGTCCAAAGTGAAATACGGAGATATTTCAGTTTTAAAAAACACAGCAGAGTGCCTAAACACAACAGCACCGCTGTGCTCACGCTGTTTATAGCGGTTTATAGCGAAGGAGTCGGTTAGGGAGCGTCTACAAAGTGCATGACGTGGACAACTGTGTAAGATTCCACAAAGATTAAAACCGCAGGATTTCTAACGTACTGCTGTGTTACTGTAGGATACACTATGGATGCAGGGTTTATTTACTTTTTTTAGCACTTACGTATTTTGTCATTGGTTATTATTCATCTACATTTTCAAAAAAAGTGATTACACATAACACTTTAATGTGGTTTATAAAATCCTGGTGTAGCTTTAAGAATTACGGCAAGCCGCTGTTAAAGAATGAAAGAGAAAAGAGGGGTTACTGCTTTATATGAGTTATATTATTCCCACTATATTATACTGCATTCTTCCCACCAAGGCTTTATTTTGAAAATAATCTGACATACTGTATCATAGCCCTAGATTATGATCAATTTAATCTGTCTCCTCTGAATATTTACTAATTAAGCCTCTGATATAATACACTTTTTTTTTTCTAATCATAAGGTGCCTCAGGATTGAAATTTACAAGAGTTCCAGTATCGAAACAAAACTGTTACCATGACAACACTATGATGTAGCATGTAACTGTGTTTTTTTTCCAGTGTTTCCAGGGGAGTTATTCAGGCCACATGTATCAGGGTTAAATCCAAATAGAGATAAAGCTGCAGGTAGTGTGAACACTCCTTGTACGGAAACATCGAAGCTGTTGTATTCAGTACACCGGTCATATCTGCTATGTCCCAATTTTCAATTAAGATTCCTATTACTCTATTATAACATTATGGGACCACAGGTATACAGTATACGCAGATGACTGATGCTCAATCGGACCTAATACGGCACATCTTTGCCAATTGGTAGAGGAGGAAGCTGATAGTGCTGTAAAAGTTTATTATTATTATTATTATTATTATTATTATTATTAATTATTATTATTATTTATATTAAATTGCACATTTACATGTCCAAAACACAAGTGCAGGATGTTTTATTCACTGTGACAAAACTGCGAGGTGGAGTTATAGTGTTTTGCAAAAAAAAATCACTCAAAATTCACACCGAATTCACAGAGAAGTTCGACATAAAAGTTGAACATTTGTGCTTTTCAACATATTTTCTAACAGCTGATACTTCTTGCTTCATTTGAAAGATAAAACAAACATACAAAACCCTAATTCTTCTCAAAACTCCCAAACTGGAGATATCTCATTTTGCAATCAAAATGTTCATTACAACTGCACTGGAGAGACATTACAAAATCATTACATTTATAGAGATATTTTATCCCCCTAGCCCCGGCCCACCCCATCAAAACTTTCAACAAGGTCCAAAAAAAAACCAAAATGTGGTTTTAAACTAACACCTCAGTCCATCTGACTTCAATACACAGCATCTCCAATATTCCTCGTCAATATTTTAGATATGAAAAAGAAGAAGAAGAAAACAACAGATTATGCTTCCGCTGTGCTTGTACGGTCGCGCTCTTTTTGCCGTTAGAGAAAAGTAAGATCAAAGCGATTGAAAAAGCAGAAGGTGAATTGAGCACACACTGTCAGAAGGTTCAGAAAACACCCCAGACTGATACTCTCTGAAGTATAAACATAACACCGGGCCAATACAATAACGCCAGGCGATTCTGAGAAATCATCTCCCTCTATTCAGTCGTTAAAATGCTTACTACAGCGGGATCACGCAAGAACCGAGTTGTTATTGCTCGTTAAACCCAACACCAAAGAGCTGGACAAAACAACGCTTTTCACGATCCCTCTCTACATCATTACAGGCTGTAAACGAAAGATAATTAGTTCTTTGCAATATTTATACCCTTAAGCGGAATCTTATCAAGCTGGGATCATAATTTTGAGATGAAAGTTCTGCAAGGTGCTCACAAGTGTTGCTGCTGTTGGATGGCACCACCAAGTAATCAGGACGGGCGTTCTTCACGATATCCTGCCAGTGGATGGTGTCGGCATGGCAGAGCAACTTGTTCTGGTCCACGTACACGCCTCCGTGCAGGATTTCTAGAAGACAGAAGACAAATCTTGATTAATGTGAGCAAGAACGGTCAATTGAGATTGTGTGGGAAAAAGTCAAACAGATTTTTAGATTGTAGGGAACCTGGAGTACTTCCACACAGACATAAGATTTTCATTCATTCATCTTCTAAACTGCGTATTCTACAGTATATACAGGGTCGTAGAAAGCCTGGAGCCCATCTCAGGAAACTTCAGGCACAGGGTTAGGGTGCCAATTCAGGGAACGCACACACATTTAAACACTTTGGGAACATCAATTAGCTTGTCAGATCTGCATGTTTTTCGGACTGTGGGAGGAAACCGGCGTACCCACACACACAGATTGGAGGTGGGAATAGAACCCTCCACCACTACACCACCATGACACCACTTTTAACATTTATTTTTATTTTGTTTTTCATCTGATTGGGTAAAACTTTAATGTGGTTTATAAAATCCTGGTGTAGCCGTAAGATCTAAGGCTAGCCACTGTTGAAGATGAAAGAAAAGAGGGGTTACTGCTTTATACGAGTTATATTATTCCCACTATATTATACTGCATTCTTCCCACCAAAGACACAGTACTGTAGCTCCCCCGGCTGCGGGAGGCTACAGCATCAGCTGGGATTCGAACTCGTGATCTCCTTTACTGCTACACTACTCGTGGACCCAATGTGGACCCAATTTTTACTAAATAATTACAAATAAATATATTAGCTGGAGGCTAAGATATAACAGTAATAAAACTTGCTGTTGCTAGAAAATGATCAACAGCTACTCCACCTCCTGACTCCGACTCATCGACCCAACACTACACCCTGATGTTCTTTATCCGTGCATGTTAGGAATAGTGTTGTTGTGCAAAGAAATGAGAAAGTCGTAGCCCGGTCTGAATATTAGCCTTGAATATTTCCCACACAATCTTTATGACTCTATCGTGTTTATTCAAGAGACTGGACAAATCCCACGGATATTGCTTTTATAACGAACATAAATCTTTCTGTTTTTTTTAGGAGGGGAGAAGCAAAGAGCGCGCATGGACGTAATTAAATTTCTCTGTCAATGCCAAATCCGTTCCAGGATAACACAGCTAACAAGTTTGTAATTTAATATTTCATCTTCTGAGAGATGGCTTGGGCTTTCCCTGTCCCTAGTACACACCATACACCATGCAGCGTCACATGGGTCACTGAGTATGCAGGCAAATTCATTTGTTTTTCACCATCCAATCACCAGAACAATGAGACGTCTCGGGTCTGAGCCAGCGCACATCATTATCTTAGCATTTCTACGAAAATTGTTGGAGAGGATGGAGGGGAGGGGGTGTATGGGGGGGGCATAAGCTGTACTTTCCTGCGGAGGAAAACTAGGGGTAGAGAGCTTATGTCAGATTAACATTATATACAGAGTCGGGATTCTCTCTCGCTCCAGAAAGAGATTAGCCGCTGAAACAGATGAAACGTGTTCCTGACCACGGGCTATCGGTAGCCGATCAAACTCAAGACAAAAGCTTGATTAAGTTGTGCACGGTTACTGTGTCATTGCCTGATCTCTAGAGGAGGGACAGAATCCTGTCACTCAGCAGATAAAGACATTTTAGGTTTCAGTCCATGAAACTCAGTGAGCTGCTGAGGGACAGTCTGACCGCTGACATTCACACAAACTCGTTAAAGCACACTCCTCTTTATCACTCCATTCCAGTCTCATCCTATTACTTCACCCTTTCCTTACTTTCCCTCTTACTTTCATGGTTTTCCTTTCAGTTCCCTGATATTCAATTCCCTTTCATTCTCTTCATGTTCATCACTTTCTTCTCCTTTTCTTTCTCTTCCATTTGCTGCTTTTACTTTTATATATATTATTTTCATTCCCTTGTCATTTCCTCTATGTTCATCTCTTTCTTTTTGTTTCCCCTTATTCCATTTCTTTATTATTTTATTTTCCTGTTCCTTTCATTTCTTTTCCCTTTAATTCTTTTACTCGTTCGATGACCCTTTTTATCTCTTTTCTCTCTTCCCTGCCTTTTCTCTTCCTTCATGTTCATCCCTTTTCCCCTCCTCTTCTCTTCTTCCCTGTTTTCCCCTCCCTTTCACGTCCCCCTTTTCTTTTTTCCCTTTCGTTTCTCTTCTTTCGATCAGTATGCTTTTCCATCCATTTCTTTTCCTTTTTCTTTCCCTAATTTTGCTTTCCTTTTCTTCTCATCCATTTCTCTTCCTGTTCTCTCTTTTCTCCTTTTGAAATGTCCATCCTTTCGTCTTTTAGTTCCTTTCCTCTCCTCTTCTCTCATTTCTTCCTGTTTTGCCCTATTTCTTCCCTTCCTTTTTATTTCCTTTCCCCTTCCTTTTCTCTTCCTCAATGTTCATCCTGTCTGTTTTTATATCCATTGTTCTCCCTACTTTTCTATTTTCCCATTCCTTTTCTCTTCCCGACGTTCACCCTTTCCTTTCCTTAACTTTCCTCCCCTCTCCACTCTTATCCTCACCTCTCTACTTGAAATTAATTTCATTATCTCTTATCGTCCCGGCTCATTCCATTTCCTTTCATTCTCTTTCATTATTTTCCCTTCCCTTCATGTTTATTACTTTCTTTTCCCTTTTTTCCTAAATTTCTCCAACAGAAGGCCCTATAAAGACAAAGTGATGCTGTAAACATTAAGACTCAAAAGACAGCAAATATACGAGTAGTTTATTATTTTTTTATATTTTTTTGATTTTCTCCAAATTTACGTAGCAGTATAAACATGACAGTGCGCCACAGTTTGTTAATCACTCATAAGCAGATTCCTCCCGCAGAAGGACCTTTAGCGAACGATCGATGCTCTAAATACGCTAAAGACTACAGCGATCGAGTCTGGCTGACGAAACAGCTGGTCTGATGAGGTTACATTCAGAGAAAACATTATTGTGAACTTTAAGAGCCCTGAGGCTTAACAATAACCGAGAGAGAAGCGCAATAGCTCGTGATTTTATTGTTACAAAGTTTGACACTGAAGGTTATCTATGAACATGTTCCACTGTGGGTGATCAAAGCCATTCAGCAACACTGCAGCACACACTCGCTGACATTCACCAGCGCGGTATAAACACACAGCGCACTGCATGCTGGGAGAAGCTTTTCTTCTTCTTTTTCTTCTCAACAACAGACCCTTCACTCAGACTCACTTTTGAGTGGTCTGTTATGCACATATTGGGAAAATGCAATAAGGAGAAGGGGCTTCTTCAAATTGTTCACGGTCCCCGAGACGCGAAAACTAACGACAAGATGCATCCCTGGTATCGACTGCCGCTCCAGCAACCAGGATAAAGTTGTTATTGAAGATGAGGGAATGAAAGAATGAATAAACATTACTTTCTTAAGACATCGCACACATCCGGCGGATGCCGGACAATTATTCATCTTAAACTCTGCATCATTTTTCTCTACTGTGATAAACCTTGAGGAATATTCGTCTTCACATCCACACCTACTGTAGACACCCTGCCAAGGAAATGTACTTTGCCCATAAATTAGCTTGACTGTACATTCTACATCATTTCTGCGAAGCTTTAATGCCTAGTAATCAGCGGTAAAGGTCAAAAGGCCTTCCGTCTGTTGTTTTCTTTTTTTTTCTTTTATGTAAATATTCTAGAGAATAAAGGCGGCAAACTCTCAATTACTGCATTCAATAAGCAACAACTGCAGCAATCACGGGTCCCCTGGGTGACATCTTTCTCTCTCTTTGGCTCTCAAACACTTTCTCACACATTCGCTTCCAATTAGACCTGACCGGCTCCGCGCTCTGTACATCGGAGGGAAGAACAATGATCACAAATGACTATACTGGTCAAACAGATCATTACTGGAGATCACAGTGAGGTCAAGTGCGCCTTTTGTTTGGCTGAAAGAGTGAGAACTCGATGAGGTTCGGAGCAAATTAAAGCACATTATGTAGAGATGAAAACCGAGTATTCGGTCGACCATTTTACGGATGGATAACATAATGAAAGATGAACAGTACTTGTCAGTTTATTAGATTAGATTATAGACTATTATGTTCTTTTCATTTCAGTATGATCATATAAACACGACAGACTCGACTGTGGGGGCACCGTAGCTTAGCAGTTAGCACTGTCGCTTTGCACTTCCAGGGTCCGGGTTCGATTCCCACCACGGAGTCTGTGTGCATGGAGTTTTCATGTTCTGCCCATGTTTGGTGGGGTTCTTCCACGTACTCTGGTCTGGTTTCCTCCCACAGGCCAAAGACCTGCAGATTTGGCTAATTGACGTTTCTAAATTGCCCGTAGTGTGTATGTGTGAAAACCATGATGGATTGGTACTCCATCCAGTGTGTACCACATCTCGTTCCCTAAGTCTCCTGAGATAGGCTCCAAGGTTTCCCAGGCCATCACACCACCTCTGCTGGCTCACATTCTTCCCATAGTCCATCCTTGTGCCACTTCTTCCTCATGGCCGTTCACATGACATGAAAGAAAACATGATTCATCAGACCAGGACACGTTCTCCCATTGCTCCGTGGTCCAGTTCTGATGATCACATGCCCATTGTAGGGGCTTTCAGTGTCGGACAGAGGTCAGCATGGGCACCATGTGTCCTGACACCTTTTCATCAGAGGCAGGGTTCACTTTTTCAGAAGCTCTTCTGTGGGACCCGACCAGATGGACCTTCTTTCCCCATGCACATCAGTGAGCCTTGGGTGGCCATGACCTTGTTACCGGTTCACTGATTGTCTTCCCTCGGACCACTTTTTGGCAGGTACTCACCCACTGCATACTGGGAACATCCCATAAGACCTGCTGTTTTGAAGACCCTCACATAGCTCAGATCCTTATGCTTGGCCATTTTTTTCTGCTCACCAACTCATCAAATTTAAGGAACAGACTGTTCTACTTCCTGCCTAACATGTCCCACCCCTTCACAGGTGCCATTCTAAAGAGATAGTCAATGTTATTCACATTACCTGTCAAGGATTTTAATGATGGATGGATGGATGGATGGATGGATATTATTGATCCCGTGAGGGAAATTATTGGATTATTGGCTGAAACTGTAGAATTATACTGCACTTGCTAAGAATATATGCATGGTCCACTAAGTTTAGCCCTCTTCTCATAATTTTCATAATGCTTTAAATTGCTCACACTGTTACTGCCACTAATGGTTCCTTTCCATTGTACGTTGTTATACAAGCTCTGGTTTGGGTGCTGGGTATTTTTAAGCCCAGAGGCATAGCAACGGGAGAGACATGGCAGGCAACTTTTTAAAGGCAACACTAAGTCTATTAAAAATGTCAAATTTTAGAGTGCAGAACTTTGCCAAAACCACTGATGGCTAATGTCCAGTGCTGTACTATGAGGACCATTCAAGTCAGACCAGGACTTTTGACTTTTTCTGCAGAATAACAGAACACAATTGTGAGAGTTAAAAAATTCCCTTTATTTCTCTATATAATCCGCTGCTACACTAATGCACTTACGCTGTTTCACTAGTGCTTGGACACCATCAAGGTAGAAGGTTTTCTCAGTACGGGGGATGTGGCAATAACTCCCAGTCGAGTTCCTATAATGTGCAAGTGGTGTTGGTGAATGAGTGTGTACAGTTCCAACAGATAGATGCATCTCTTCCACAACTGGCGACAAGGATCAGGCGTTCCACTCGCTGAACGTTCATACGAACAGTTCAAATGTTTTACTGCCAAATATCATTTTTGCAAACAAGCAACTAGGTAGAGATTGGCGCTCAGTTTCGAAAAACAAAATTTCATTAAGTACTTAACTTTTTTGGGAATATTAATCATTTCACTCAATTTGCTTAATAGCTAGTCTTGATCCAGAGTATAAAAGCCAATACTGTAGTCCTTTCATAGCCATAATCTATCATTATACATATTATTATTATTATTATTATTATATCCATTTTCATCTAGGTTCTTGGATTTCCTTTCACGTCCTGAAGACATACGTCTAGGTTTGAAGGTAATGTCTAAATGTACAGCATTTAATGTCTTTTGAGAAGCAAAGCCATCTAATCAGTAGGGTAAGATGTACAGTTTTTCTTTAATAGGAAGTATTTAAATAAATGAGATATGTAAAGTAAAAGAAAACAGGTGGATTGTGTCCTGTCCTGAGGGAGCGATCACCAACACTAATATAACACTGATACTAAAATCTACTGCACACACCACATTACACAGCCAGTAAGTAAGACCTATTCACTAGAGGAGCATAAATTACCCATAACTCCCTGCTATGCACTCTGACTGCCTAATGATTAGCTGACAACAGTGCGCACACACACACACACACACACACACACACACACACACACACACACACACACACACACACACACACACACAC
>JAQMYI010000036.1:31492149-31502536 GCA_030014275.1 Clariallabes melas | reverse complement strand
TCTAAAGAAGTCTTTTTAAACCCTAGTATCTGTACTTCTACTCAAGTAATGATTGTGAATACTTTTGACACCACTGAATCCAAGCATACATCTGAACCGACTAATCCCCCCAATGGACTGTTGTGTAGTCTGACAATACAACAAGCCATGTAGCCACTTGACCACCGCTCTACCATATCTCTGGTAGCTAATGACTGTGACATTGTGAACAACGTGCTTATCCTCCTCTACTGATCAAATCACAGCTAGCTAGCTGGAGACTTTGACGAAAGTAAAAGCTGATGGGTCTCCCAGTTGGATATGGATGGTTGGCTAGACGCCCTGGTTGAATATGTTACAGCTGGGTTCATCCTACAGGTTCATCCTATCGAACCTGACAAGTAATTAAACACAGCCACTTCTACCCATCATGCAGGTTTGAGCACTCAAAGACATCTGCCATCTGCAGCATCAGCTGGCGCTGCCCGGCAGGCTCCGACAGCACAGGAGAATAAACCCCGCACTCTCACGCTCCACCGAGCTGCTGTCACAACAGCCTGCGGCGTCAATGAGAGAGAGAGAGAGAGAGACGAGGGGACAGAGAGAGAGAGAGAGCGAGCCAACAACAGGCTCGCTGTAAATTACACCATGACACTGACTACAAATCCATGCAGTCAGACTTCAAGAAATACCCCAGTATTATACCAGTCACAATACCCAGCAATCCCCTAAGCAGCTTTCATCCACTCAGGAAGAAGGACTCAATGGGACAATCTGACCCCACCCATCCTCACAAGTGATGTTGTGACACACACTCGTCCGTGCTGTCTGTCTTTAAGTGTGTTATCCAGGCATGCCTTCCATAGCACTTGAAAGAAATGTTGCTGTTTGTTTCTGTACACGTCGATACCGCAACTTCTTTACGTTTCTATCTGGCTTGTTTCAAGCTACAGTATTTTATTCGCATATCACAAGCAAGGATTTGACATTAAACCTTTGAAATTTAAGTTTAGATGAATTCTTTGGTACTTTTTTTGGATGCGAGATCAACAGTTTTAGAAAGGATAAAGATGGCTGACGATTAAGGCTGTAAATTTAGAAATTTCATACCGCGCAGTTATTATCCGTTATTAATGATAATTAGATGGACTTTTTCAGTTTGAGTTTTATTGAAACAGTTCAAGCAACTCAATCTGAAAAATACCAAAAATACTTTTAACATACAGAAAAATAATAAATAACAACAACACTAATAATAATAATAATATAGCTGATACACTTTTACCGCTTTTCTGTCCTCATTTGAAAGCCAATATTGTCCATTGTTTGAACTGCAATTGTGCCCTCTTGTGGTGTAAAAGTTATTACATATGTGAGCTACAGAGAAATGTCATGGAAAACAAATTTTATCCGTTAATACGTTCTCAACTCTTTCAATTCTTAGCAGTAGTTAATCGAATAATGATTAATCGTTAATAAACACAAGGATATATTTATTAATATATTTCATTTTATTTTTTATAAAGTAAAAAAAAATGCTGATATGACACACATTCAAAAACCACCAATTGGAGGACATCAAAGGATGATGAGGACACATTATAAGCCATATACAAAATATAAACAAAGCATGCTAAGGGACAGATTTTTTTTTTCTGCACAACCTCGTTTCGAATAATGTTTCTGTTCATCTGAGCTCATGCTCTACACGGTATCGATGATGGCACAAACGAAACATGCAGTACAGACTCTCAGAGAATGCAGAATGGTTTTTTTTGAGGTCCTGAGCTTTGAAATTGCAGAGACTAAAATTAGAAGTAAACACTAGAGAGGACTCAAGAACACTCAAGCAGTCCCTTTCTTTCTCTCTTGCTTTTTCTAAAGACCCTCACCATCTCTTATTCATCTGAGTTTCTGTATAGATCTATGAACACATGAAGAAATTAAGAAATGAAAGAAACAGTGTTCAGGTCAGCTGTTGGCCTTGGAGTTTTCAATAAGTGTTAGCATGCATTCGAGTGAGGGAGGTATTATAAAGCTCTGTTACTGGTAATAAAGGGTTATTGTACCCTCAGGGTTTTAGTGCTGATATTACACAGGAACTGTGGGATTAAGGCTCATGGGGAGGGGAGGAGAAGTGCTACTGCTGCTGGTGGTGGTGGTGGTGGTGGTTGGGGGTGAAGGTATTTATATTTGCACAGCCGGCAATTCAAACACTGATAAAATCCCGAAGTGTGGGAGATGGCAATAGTGACTTCCGACACACAACACGGGTCAACTGTGCTCGAATACTTAAGGTTATGAGAAGGTTGGAGGTTGGAGAAGGGGGCGGGGCCCAGGGTCAGAAGCTTTCATTCATGAAATTTCCAATTTTACCAGCTATTAACTCTAAAGATGTGCCAATCCAGGGCTGAGACTCCCAGTTTTTATTACCGCATTGCCTTCTGCACATTCGCCCCAGAAGGTAAATAAATAAAATAAAATAAAAACTCCTTTTGGAAAAAAAAAAAGTGTTGAAGGAAAAAGTTCTTTTGAAGAAAAACCTACTTCCAGGTCATTCTTCAATTGCTATAAAATAGTAAAATAACTACAGCAGTGTTTCCCGAAAATTTTCCCCCTAATTTTTTTTAAAGGATCCACCCTTTTATAAAATTGTCCAACCATCACGACCCAGTTCACAACAGGCATTGTTTATATACACCAAGAGAAAAAGCTTATATGCGTGTAAATTAATGTCACTGATCATTTTATTGCCATTTAAATTTACAGCATTTGGCAGACGCCCCTTATCCAGACTTACTGTAAATATTGCCTTATTATATATATCTGAGCAGTTGAGGATTAAGGGCCTCGCTCAGGGGCACAACAGTGGCAACTTGGTAGTGCTGGGGTTCGAACATGTGACCATCCCATCAGTAGTTCTACGACTTAACCTCTGATCTACTCCTCATTTACTCATCACTTTATTATCTTGAATGGGTAACCCGCCGTAGGCTACATGACAATACAATGAAAACGTTAATGATCAAAGTCAGCAATAAAACCAGCCTTTACAACTGATATTAAATAAATATATTTATAGGCAGAGTTCACAGGCTATCTGAATGTAAATCTCCTGCAACCAAACTGTGGACCATGACCCGGGGTTTGGGTACCAATGAACCAGAGAAGCAAAACGATCCCCATCATCAACAACAATCTTCTTTAAAGGTTGTGTTTTAGACCTACACTGGCTGTGAGATTTAATAATTCATTTCTTTTAATTGAACAGGATTAAGTCCTTCCTTCATTTTCTGTGTTTCTTAACAATCATAGATGAGACCGAATTTAAGTGACCAATCATAATGCAGATAGCAGGATTTCCTAACATCACACAAACTTGCTTTCAGAATCATGGTTACAGTTTTGTTTATAATAATTCTTTTAATAATTAGATATCATCATTTATAAATCACTGTGATATGAGGCGGTATCAAAAAGTTTCGAGACAAGTTTTGCGGAGATCCAGTGCAGATCGCAAAAGGTACTTCACACGCTTCGAAAAAAGAAGACTTCTAGCACATATTCCAGAAGTGGCAGGAACGCTAATTCCACACTCAAACGCGTATTAATAAATATATGTCCAGCGCCATCTGATAAATTTTGCGATGAACTGATGATTGTTTTTTTCCAGGTCGTTTTTTTATGATATATAAGTTTTCCATTAAAATTTCTAAGTAGCACTTTTCTTCCGATAGTGATGCATCAAAGTCACCTCGAGCTCGGCCAATTGCACCTGTGAAAACCCCATTAAAATCCCTTCAGTAGTTTTTACGTGATGTGTGCACAAACAGACAGACAGACAGACAGACAGAAGAAAATTCCAAAAACCATCTTGATGTGTTCTATTACTCATATCTCACGTCCCCTCGAGTTATTTTTTCACAAATATCTTCAACACGCATATACATACTATAGATTTGACAGGGTGTAAACATAGACAAAAAGTACTTTCTTGTATTCAGAGCTAATCTCATCACTTTTTGATACAACCTCCTAAAACATAAATGTTCTTTAGACTGACACTGAGGTTTAATGATGAACACATATTGTGCTAAACTGTGTTAAAAACACGCCACGCCTCTGGGCTCGAGGTTTCTAACTGCTGAATTCTTTGAACCAGTCGTACCCAGACCCAGATATATTCTCACCATCTCTCGACCGAACAGTAATGATACACTCCCTGCTATTCATATTTAAACAACTACAAGTGCAGCTACAGAGATTCTGGCTGGAACAAGCTTGTCTCAGCACCCTCAGGACCTCACACTGATCTGAAGCTAATTATTCTAGTAGTTTATCCATGTTTCTATCTGTACTGACACACACACACATTTCTCTTACATGTTCTTTACTCAACTTTTATATTCTTTATATGCAGTAGACAAATGGACAAGCCACCTTGGAAAATCCAAAACGCAGCTTTAAGCGCCCAGTAGTGCAGCAGGTAATTATTCCGAGTCATGTCTCTATTTGTGAGCACCGCTGCTTAATCTGTTTCCAGACAAAACAGGATGAAAGCTCCATCTCTTGAGTGAATCTCCACACACTACAGCAGGCACGGAGATGTCAGCGTGGCACCAACGGCTTTATTTCTTCTTCTTTATTCCAGAAGAATCGTTGTCTCGTTGTCTGGTGTTTGTGCTTCTTCTTTTTTAATGATTTTTTTTAATGATTTCTTTTTTGGGGTATCATCTCAGACACGATGCATCGAGGCAATGAATCATAAACCTATGTTGTTGTTGTTTTTTTTATTGCATTTAATTAATGAAAAGATTATAAGCCTCAGGTATATATTGAGAAATAAATACATAAGACGTGGAAGGAAAAGATATGTGCGCGCATACAATGCATGAGACAGAGACGAGCTTGCGATGCAGGTGGTAGAGGCGTTAATCACCTCATTAACGGATAAGAGATTTTCTTCTGCTGGAATCCCACAGGATTTACGAAGTCTCAGGTTTTTTACGAAGACCTCAAAAGAAAGTAAAGACACTAAATAACGGCAGCAGGTTTTGTTCAGAATTTTGATGGCTTAGGTTGTCATGATTCGTACATGCTATTTTCAAGTTTTTAAGTTACTAAGTATAAAATGTCTGTTTTTTCCACTAGACTTTAAACACAAACACTTCGCTTTACGAACAGTGGACAGAAAATCTCAAGTGTGTAAACTGTTCACTTTTTTGTTTTTCATTTCTGTCAAATTTAAAGATTTAAGGATGCAAACTTTATTATCATTCTGCAAACGCAACAAAGCTGTGATTAAACATCATTAAACATGTGATTGTGTTTACTTAAAAGAAAAAAAAACAACAGTATAAAATATTAAATGATTAAGAAATATTAAGGGTATAAAACAACAAAGTACAATAACACGCAATGCCACATACTGTAAAATCAGAGACAATTTTAAAGTGAAAGACAAAGACTAATACTGTACATGGCGATAATAAAGAAAGTGTTATGATTTTCACATTAATTACAGAGAATCTAGTTTAATTTAACAAACTGAATTTCCACACCGATTATCCTGCTGTAGTTTAAAACAGCACTTGATGCAACTCGCACTATTATTGCATCCACATTTTATTCTTTTTCTACATTTATTTGTGTGCATCATTTATTAAATTAACATTATTTCTCAATCAAATTAACTATTTGCGACAAGTCCGTGACTTGATGAAATTTCTGGTGAATGGAGGCGTAAAAGCGACATTTACAGAAGACTTAAGGGCCAGGGGTAGCTCAGTGGTTAAGGCACTGGACTACGGTTCGGAAGATCCCAGGTTCAAACCCCACAACCACCAAGTTGCCACTGTTGGGCCCTTGAGCAAGGCCCCTAAATGTAAGTCGCTCTGGATAAGAGCGTCTGCCAAATGCCTAAATGTAAATGTACTTCAAACACAGTATGGTGATGAGACTGTTAGCCGCAGTAAAACATTTGAATGGTGAAAAATATTTTTTAAAAGGCCGCACGTCCGTAAATGAACATTCAGAGAGTGGAACGCCTGATCCTTAAAAAAAGGATCAGACGTGATTCTGATCATTCTGCTCCGACTTTCTAAGAAAACTTTGTCCCTTGATGATATCCAAGCGTTCTGTTATTCTGCACAATCAAAAGTCCTGGTTTGACCTGAATGCCACTCGTAATACTGCTGTTTTTGTTCATTTTCCATATTGTAAAGACGGACACGTTGACCAAACACTTTATTTTCCAAGTCTTTGAAATAACCAATGTCATTAATTAATCCGCCTTTTATTAAATGAATAAAGCAACCAACCAAAGAAACAAACAAAGGGATTGCACAATTATTGAATACTGTCGTGATTATGCGTTTAATTCCAGACGATAGCTAATCCTCTTGACTGAACTTACACACTTGCATGAACATGAATAGCATCTGAAGTATATGCGTGCTTCATTAAATAAATTTCATAAAGGTTATTTTTATTTATTTATTTATTTATTTTGTCAATGTTTTCTATTGAGCATCATTCTTCTGCACTGGATCGCATATGGCTGGTTCAATTTCATCCTCAGCTGTGGCGGGTTTAATCAAGGGAATCGCTCTCTCCTACAGTACCTCTCTCTCTCTGTCATGCAAACACACGCCCAGACAGTCGTCACCCCATCAGTGCTCTTCTCTTAGCGTGCCCTTAGTGTCGCAGGTGATGTAAGTACCCCAGGTGCTGCTGACGCTACCAAGGAAAGGTACAGTATTCCTTCAGTGCCAGACAAGCCTCAGATCATGACTGAGTACAGGCCGAGATAGCCAATACTTCACCACAGGATCCTCTGGGAACTGCGTGAGTCGGGCATGTGCTCCATTTGAGAAGAAGAAGAAGAAGAAGAAGAAAAAAAAAAGTTTTAGAGGAAGAAAGGGAAAAGTGAAAGTGTGAGAGTGAGAAGCTTGGAAAGCTTATTCACCTTGACATGGAAGGAGAGCACACTGGTCCCACTTCTAATCTAAAGATAATGGCAAAGCCATTTCTCTCAGCCTCTACCAGGAAGTGTCACCACACACACACACATATAGGGACACACACACCGGTTTCCATCTTCTGAATTTCGCTCCGCGCTTATAAACCATCGTATTCTCCGAAACCCGAGTCTCATTAAAGGTTGTTACGGTTTCTTCCCGTTTCTTCAAGTTTCATTTTTATGCTTCTCGGCAACAGAACAAAAACAGAAAAAGTCGCACATGAGACAGAAATACCAAATAACCCTAATTCCTTTAAAATAAACCTCAACGTTACAGCGTAAATTACCGAACTCGGGCAGAAAAGCACAGGCTCCATTCCAGACTCATCCTGTTTAATCGCGCTTTTTTTTTTTATTGGTTTCATTCGAGAAACACACCCCGTGCAACAGATCAATCAGGCAACACGTCCCTCTGTTAGGAAACTCGATACGTAGCACGCAGCACAGAATGGTTTCATCAGCGGAGCGTGCTGAGTTTATCGAACGCAGATAAAATCACGCATGGATCTAACTCGTTTACTGGACCTGCAGTGATGATAGGAAAGGTCACGCCGATATCTAGCGGCTCAGCAAATTAAATAAAGTCGCAAATGTCACTTCTTCAAGTAAACACCGTCGAGAATTTCTGCTTGGGAAATGGACAGAGCAGTAACACTCGAAACTGTTGGTAAACTCTAACCGAGTATTGTGTGTTTTTACAGTTACCGTACGCGGGTTCAGCGCAGTGTTCCCGCTAACCTTCTGTACGGAAAAGTTCGGGAAGCTAATTGGTAATACGCTAAGCTTAGTAGGAACATTCTGGATGTTTGTCGTTTCCTGTAGCTGATGTTGTCCTACGTGTCTTGGTGAAAGCGGTGCCAATTTACGAGCAGCGAGCGGGTTTAAGTCAGTAGTTGTGCCTAGCGTGTCATGTTTAGCGCGCACTGTGAAGAGCAGGGAGCGTAAAAAGAGAAGCTGTGCATGATGTTAGCCAGCGCTACGACTGATACCTTCAAAGTATCTCCTCCATACAAATGAAAATAAATAAATAAACAAACAAACAAATAAACAAATAAATAACAGATGAGTGAAAGAGCCTTTCTTGCTAGTGGTGTTTGTTTTTTAGCTCCTCAAGTAACAAACGAGGTAATGTTTTTAATGCTTTATTGTTTTTTTTTCACCAATACATGTATAAATATATGTAAAAATGAATAACTAAGAAATAGATAAATAATAATAATTTAAAAAATTACTAATAGGTATAATAGGCCTTTTTGATAGTGCCCCCCCCCCTTTTTTTTTTTTCTTCAACAAAGTAACACTTTGGTTTTGGTCAATAAAAATGTATATTAATAAATAAATAAATAAATAAATAAATAGAGAACAGACAGGTAAGATTAAGCTTTTCTTACTAGTGAGGTTGTTTGTTTTTGGAAAATAAATAAATACATAAATAAATAAATAAAAATAATACAAAATAAATACATAAATAAATAAATAAATAAATACATAAAAATAATACAAAATAAATACATAAATAAATAAATAAATACATAAAAATAACACAAAATAAATACATAAATAAATAAATAAATAAATAGACCACTGTTACTTATGGTGTTTCCCCCCTTTTTATTACTTTGGTTTTTATTACCAAAGTAATAAATGTATAGATAAATAGATAGATAAGGTAGGTATTATCTTGCTAGTTTTTTCCATCAGGTAAAAGTAATTATAAATAAACAAATAAATGCATTATTCATCTGATCAGCCTGTGGTGCATGAAGGAAGAAAGGGAAAATGATCAAACTTATTAAACTCCACACAGTAAAACGCATTATTCTTATTCTTCCTATTACTTTTTTAAAATAATTGTTTTATTTATTCATTTATTTTTAATGAGAGAACATAATATATGATCCATAATAAATCAAATGACAAAGCATACGGAAAAGTTACATTTATGGGCGGGGCTAAAGTTCCTACCTTTTATGACTGCTACAGTATAAACGTATGAAATCACACACAGTAGTAACTGTAGCGGTGACTGTTATACACGTCTAACACTCGTTGAGAATTGTACTCTACATGGCCCGAGAGTCCGAGTGGCTTCTCACGTTGTCTTCTGTCATTTAGTGATAATAAAGCGGTACTGTTGGTACTGTCTGGTCCCCAAAGCAGCCTTGGCTTTGCAGTGTGATGCGACTCCACACTCCCCACACGCACATTTGAGACAGTGGAGAATGATTCAGTGAGTCATTTAAGGACAATTACTTTAGAGATTCTCACTGAGACATTAATACACTCCCTGTTGTTATCAATCACAGCTAAAATTACAATAGAGCAGGGGCTTGTGAAAGGCACGAGACAGGAGCTGCTCGTGTTATCTCCGCTCTGGGGCTGATGATAAAACTGAAGTGCGGCTATTTCCGACAGCAGGCCAAGTTTATAAGGCTGACTTTTATAGACAGTTCGTGGTAGTCGCTCCGGTCGGTATTCCAAACTTAGCTGCGCTGAAGTGCTGCGAGACCAGGGTGGCGATATTACCCACAATTCTCTCTGGCTGGCCGTCCTCTGACTCACTCAGCTCACGATGACCATATGTGGACGCTAATCGCCGCTTCTAACCCCTTCGGTCGGTACGCGATATGCACTGACCGCATCTGAAGTTTCATTACCCATAATCCCACACAGGCTTTTCTCAATCCCAGGGTGTTTCGGCGAAGAGTGTCACAGGACAGAATTCGCTTCCGAGAGCCTCGAGCCGATCCTGAAAGGGATCTGAGGGAATGAGCTGTGGGTTTATCTCGGCTGAGCGCAGACAGATTTAGGGAGGGGAAAGAGCAGGAACTGGAGGGAAATCTTTCAGCTTGAGCACCAAATACTGTACAGAGCTCAGTCGTTTCATTCTTTATTCTTTCTAGCAATGATTAGAATGATGGCGATTGTGTATTATTTAAGAACTTTAAGGTCAGAGGTAGCTCAGTAGGTTAAGAGGGCAAACCCCACAATCACCAAGTTACCACTGTTGGGCCCTTCAGTGAGGCCTGTAACCTCTCAGATGTATAATGAGATAAACATACAGTATAAGTCGCCGCGAAATGCCGTAAATATAACTTGAGTATAAACTCATGAAAATCCCTCCCCACATACAACACCTTACTATTATACAGTATTAGTATTATTTATTTATTTGGTGGCCAACAAACAAAAGTAAGTGTTGTGTTTTTTAAGCACAGAAAGAAAAACCTCAAAACAGTGAGTGTTTAAAAAAGCAAAATCTACAGGACAATATATCTTCAACCTGATTAAAATTACAGCCGGTGGTCTCGAGAGAGCTGATTGGCCGAGCTCTCTCAGAGGGGAGGGATGAGAGGTACTTCGTGCTCCCACATTAATCACGGCTCT
>JAQMYI010000036.1:31466581-31486189 GCA_030014275.1 Clariallabes melas | reverse complement strand
CCGGGGGGGGGGGGCGGGGGGGGGGGGGGGGGGGGGGGGGGGCCCAAATAATTTAATAAAAGCGGGACCCGCGGGTTGGAAAAATACCCGACCCGCGCATCACTAATGGAGGTATTTGTTTAACATACAGTATATGGAAGGAGTCTCCAGTGTCAGCACTGGACTTACGCTTTGGGTTTCTCAGCCACATATGCCACACATGCTTTTTGTGTTTTAGGATGATTTCTAATGAATAAAAAAGTATGAGACCTCTAATAAATACATTTTTCAATCACTGGTAGCTTGCTGTAACACCAGAGTGATTAAACAGTTTAGTAGGTTGTTGATTATTTTCCTATAACAGCACAGTCCGCCTTGTTTAATTCCCCAAACGAAGAAATTCCTGAACAGAAATGAATTTGAAAGATATATCTGAGTATGTTAAATATTTACTGACCAAGTTCAATAACTGCTTTTTAATTTTTCAATTTAAATGCATTCGAAGTAAACACACTTCCCGTTCTTTTCTCTGTACGAAACGGGTCGAGATCCCGTCCGGGTTAATCGATGTGTTAGATCGAGCTCTAGATTAGAAAACCCTGGAGTATTTTTCTTTTAAAATACAGTGATCGCATTACATACTAAATCTCTGTGACTTCCTAAGCACTCGCTTTCAACCATTCTCTGAGATAAATAGAACAAACAGGGTATATTTCTCCAAAAATAAACGACGAGGTTGGAGCAATCCAGCATTCTGTGAAATCCCCCTAAATCAGCAGATCTCCGCGGCTGTCTCGCCGCTCGTGCAGGAGGTCTAATATATTCCGATAGTTATCGCGGCCAGTCTCGAAAGCCGCGCCGTGTCGGTTTATTTCATGTGAGAGACGTTGGGGCAGATTGGTGGCGCGCCCGTATGAGCATCTTAATGAAAGCGTGATTGCATCTGTCCCTCCGAGCTGCCATGGCGGCAAAACGGGAGGGAAATCCAGCAAGGAGGGAAAGGCTGACTGAAAACCTGAGCGCATTAACTGCGCGTATGTGTCTCGACATGCTACTCGGGAGTTCCGCCGCGGCCTCCGGATTCGTATTTAATTTGCGCAAGCTTGTACCGTTCGTCACGCTCCGGATCGATTATAATTGTTTTTAATGCTGAGTCGAGGACTGTAAATATCCTCGGCACTGACATTTACGACGGTATACAAACGTCCGGCTCGTGCGCCGGCTCATGGACCGATACGCAGCGAGGATTATCGAAGTAGGGAACAAATTGAGGTCATAATATAACACATAAATTAGCAAAGGAGACGGGAGTGAGAATAGAGGTAGAGATAGAGGTTATGGATAGACTGTATATTGGGGTTTTACACATCGCTATAGGCGTTATGATATAATATGGGAACAAGACAAAACAAACAAAATACCAACCCTTTACTTGGCAGAAAAGCATCTCAAGACATGTTAGACTTTGATGCAGACGGGCTACAAGAGCAGAAGACCAAAATAGGGTACTCTCGTCTCATTCAAAAGCAGGAAGCTAAAGATAAACTATACAGACAAACGGGACAGCTACAGTAGGAACTGGATAACTTCTAAGCGACATCTGTCTAACAACCCCCCGGGGTCACCAACTCTGATCCTCGAGGGCCACATTCCTATACATTTTCCAATTATCATTGTGCTTCTGACTTCTGCTTACCTGGATCAGGTGTGTTCAGTCAGTCAGAAGCTGGACCATACATTACTGTGAAAAAGTATTTGCCTCCCCTGACTAAAGGTCCAAACTTAAATCCGATTGAGATCCTTAAACATGCCGTTCATGCTGCGAAAACCCTCCAATGTAACCGAATTAAAACAATTTTGCAAAGAAGAGCGGGACAGTTATCGGAAATGCTTGATTGCAGTTGTTGCCACTATGAGTGGCACAACCAGGTATTAGGTTCAGGGGGCAATTATTTTTCCATGTAGGGCTAAGCAGGTTTGGACAGCTCCCTTAATAAATCAAATCATCATTTAAAAACTGGATTTTGTATTTACTCGGGTCATCTTTGTGCAATATTAAAATTTCTTTGATGTTCGTAGTGTGACAAATATGCAGGGAAAAAAATCAGAAAGGGGCAAATACTTTTTTGCGGCACGATACCAATTCATTTTGTCTTCCCCGTTGCACCCTCATCTAAGATGGTATGCGGCTCTTGGCGACCAGGGTTGGCCACCCCGGCAACCATCCAATTTCATTAAGCCCATCCCCAACAGTAGTCTCAGATTAAGCAAATAAATAATTAAATAAATACATTTATATTAGACATTTAGTTTAGACATTCTAATATGTTTGTATTGGTGTATTTTAAGACCTCATATAAGTAGACACTCCTCCCCCGGCTTGTTGCTCAGCTCTGCTGTTCAATGCAGGGGCGTGGCTCCGGAGCAGCTTATTTACATAGACACTGAACCGGCATGCTTGGAGGAGGAGTGAAATAATGACAGTTTAAGGGACGGAACGATGCATTATACGAGCAGAATTTCAACTTGAGCATAAACACCAGTACACTGTGGGGAGCACTGAGACCTGTGTTCAAGAAATAGTCGAATATGGGACCTTTAAAATAGTTGCAATAAATATAATTCAATAATAACATGTTGTATAATATATATACTGTATCTCCTTATATAATCGCTCAACAACAAGGCTAAAGGTTCAGGCTGTTCTTTGACATCCATGTTTTATGTTCTGGTTGACGGACCAAGTACCAATGCAAGGCCTGACGTGCGCCATCTCAAGTTACTCAGATAAGAAGATTTACAATTTAAATAAGATGCATGTAAAAGCTTTGATGTTTCACCCCGCCCTAAGGTCAGCCTTAGTGACATCACAACAATCAGAACACGATGGAATTCCACAAGGGTGTCATTGTTGTCATGCTATTAAACGAGCTGGATGGCGTTCCTCTTTCTAAACCGGGCGTCGCCCTCAAGCTGAGCTCTAAAGCCCGAGCGATCGATTACGGCACGTTTTCTCCCCACGCTATAAACTTCCTGCGTGTTGAAATTACCAGACACAGTCAAGCGAGCGTCAGTGAAGCAGACAGCAGCGACTCAGTATTCTGATGGGGAGGTTTGGCTGGAGAGGTGAATGAAGCTGCTCTATTGAGTTTGTGTGTGTGTGTGTTTTTGTGTGAGCTTGTGCTCAATGTTGTCTTCTGACAGCTGGTGTCAAACACTTGGCTGGTTTGATCCACTCTCACACACCAAACTTGCACCTGTGCGCTCTGAATGATAAGAGTGTAACCGAAGAATGATAGCCTCCCGCGGTCCCTCATACATTTTAATTATCACAGCTAGGGGGTTTAAAGAGGACGCGATACACACACAAAGGGTGAGAGGAAGAAAAAAAAAAAGAAAAGAAAAAAAAAAGTACTGAGGGTGGAGACAAGGCGGGGAGCGGGTTCAATTAAAATTCAGTTTTTGAAATTACAGAAACGCGCTGCACCTAATTACACCATGAAACCGCTTCGTTATACAGCTTATAAAATTAATGGGGGTGCCAATACTTATCCAAAAATAATAATGATAAAAGTAATAAAATAAAAAAGAGGATAATTATTTTTATAAGCATATAAAGGATAAAGAAATAGTTTTCAGTCAACTGATCTTCATAATTGAACTGAATAATAATAAATAAAACTAAATAAAATATAATAAATTAATATTGGAGGTAAATTTAAATAATATATGTTTTTTTCTTTTGCATACACATATACATTTTAAATTTATATGACTTAAGTCATGCTGGTTTTCTTTTTTCTTTTGCCGTCTCTCTCTCTCTGTATCTGTCTTCCTGTTATTTGGAGCGTCTCTTTCTGTCCCTGTTTATCTTTGTCTTTGCCTTGCCCTGTCTCTCTTTTGCTGTGTCTTTCTCTTTTCCTGTCTCTCTTGTGCGCTCTCTCTGTCTCGGTCTCTCCTTTCCCATGTGTTTCTCTGTACATGTCTGTCTGTCCCCATGTCTCTCTCTGTGCCCGTCTCTCTTTACCGGTCTTGCTCTCATGGTGGTGGTACATTGCTATCAATAATATTGTTAAGATAAATATTGAAGATAAAGACAGTATTGAACTAGATCTTAAAGTAACATTTGTAACATTTTGGGGAAAACAAAACAAAACAAAAAAACATGGATGGAATGGAATTGTTTCATACATATATACAGTATATGAAAGGTCATAAAGGACCTGAAAAGCTTATCCCAGGGAACTTGAGCCTGCGAGGTGTGATGCGACACGGATGTCCACTAAAGTCACCACGCTGCTTTAAATAAACCTTTCTGTTTAAATTCACATGGCCAGGCTGTTACTTTTACAGACGTGTGGACCAGTTATCATAAACTAAAAAGTCTTTGTCTCTCCTTTCCAATATCTCTCTTTCTCCATGTCTCTCTCCCTCTGTGCCCGTCTCCCTTTCCTGTCTCTCTGTCTCTGTCTCTTTTTGCTCTCTCTCTCTTTCTCTACCCGTCTCTCATTTGCTGTGTCTCTCTCTTTCCCCGTCTTTCTCCACTTGTCCTTTTCTCTGTTTCCGTCTCTCCTTTTTCAATGTCTTTCTCCGCATATGTCCCTCTCTGTTCTTGTCTCCTTTTTCTTGTCTTTCTATAAGTCTCTTTTTGCTCTCTCTCTCCCTTTTCTGCCCCGTCCCTCATTTGCTGAGTCCCTGTCTTTCTTCTGCTATCTTTCTCTCCGTCTCTCCTTTCTCAATGTCTTTCTCTGCCCATGTCCCTTTCTGTGCCTGTCTCCATTTCATGTCGTCCTCAGTCCCTGTCTCTCTCTCTCTCTCTGTCCCTGTCTGTTTTTGCTCTTTCTTTCTCTGTCCCTGTCTCTCATTTGTCTTTTTTTTCTTTCCCTGTCTTTTGCTCTATCATACTCATGGTGGTTTATTTATTCAAAAAGATCAAAAACTTTAAATTACCTAAAAGTTACATCAACTGTACTTGCATCCTAATTTAATTGATTTCTCTCTAAATCTTTAACCTTCGCTTAATGTATTTGACAAAAAAAAGTACTGCGACAAATAAAAAAATAAAAATTAAGATTCGATTTTTTTTCAATATCTTGAATATCAAATATTCAAATTAGTCGATGATGTCATCTTGGGATCTCTCCTAGACTTAAGTAAGGTTTGTACGGCGAATAGTTTCAGGATTGACGCGGTGCTGACGCAGACCCTCTTCCCCGCTTCCCTTTAAAACCTCAAGCGTGTGTGTGTGTCAGATCCGCCTGGAGGCCACGTACCCCTGGTTCACATGCATCAGCGCAAGAAACACTACGCTAAGCTTTAAAAAACAAATACCACGATACAGCACAAAGCTGAAGTGACAGATCTTTCCCCGAGCAGCAGCTCCAACAGCTTTTACGCAGTTCGTCATATGTTCTGTTCCAACATCTATTCTAAAGATTTGCACAGTGACATAAACCGCGTGCATTAGATTCGTCTGTATGCAGAATCCCGCGCCATATGGGGGGGGAAATGAATCGAGATGTGTTTCGAGAGCAAACTGGCTGTTTATATATTTGGATATTAGCTCTGTGCAACAAAGGGCAAGCGCATACATCATGTCAGACAAGCCTGATTGGATTAATTATGTGTGCGGAAATTCTCTCTGCGTAATTCCCCGCTTGTGTGAATGTCATATTCATGCTGGAGTGTTTTATTTAGTGTAATATAATGCTAGTGTAGTACAGGGTGTTCCTCTGTGCTAAAAATACACACTTTGGTTTGGCATCATGACGACGATGGCGATGAGAAGCTTAACAATAAAGAAGCCTACGGCCTCCGGTTTAGCCTCATATAAACTGCATTAGCGAGAGTTGGAAATTGACGTTGGTTAGGACACATTAAATAACGGTGTGATGTTTACGATGAATGTGAGCATGGACGTCAGGAAGATCTGTCCATCTACAACTAATAAAAGGAAGGATGTTACGTTACGTTACTCTTTTAATGCTATTTTGTTATATAGCGTAATGAAGACTGTGAGAAGAGCGAGACAGTCAGAGAAAGGAAACCAAAAAGGAGAAGAGAAAGGAGACACAGAGCGAGAGAGAGAGAGAGAGCGAGACAAAGGTAGAGAAAGATAAAGTTTAAGAAAGGAGGGAGAGAGAGAAAGACAGAGATAGAGAGTCATGGAGAGACAGAGAGAAAGATGGAGAATAGATGGACATCTAGAGAGAGGGTGAGAGCAAGTAAGAAAGAGACAGACAGACGCAGAGAGAGAGAGATACAGAGTGGGAGAGAAGGAGAACCTGAGACAACGAAGGAGAACAGATGGACAGAGAGAAAGTTATAGGGAGGGAGGAAGAGAGAGAGAAAGACAAACAAAAGTGAACGCAAGAGAGAGACAGGCAGACAGAGAAAGACAAACATGGAGAAAGATAGAGGGAAAGAAAAGAGGGAAAGAAAGACAGATACAGAGGGAGAAGACGAAGATGGGCATCTAGAGGGAAGGTGAGAGTGAGTAAGAAGGAGACAGAAGGGGAGATAGAGAGTGTAAGAGAAGGAGAAGGTGAGACAAAGAAGGAGAACAGATGGACAAGGAGAAAGTTATAGGGAGGGAGAAAGGGAGACAAAGTAAAGTAACAGCAAGAGCGAGAGAGGACAGACATACAGATGGACACAGATAAAGACAAACATGATAGAGGGAAAGAAAAGCAGGAAAGACAGAGAGAGACAGGGAGCGATACTGTAAGGTGAGGGTAAGGGAGACAGAGAGACAGAGACGGAGTCAGAGAGAAGGAAAAAGGAGACAGACAACGATGAAGAATAAAGTCATGCAGGGACGGAGAAAGAAAACTGGATTAAGAGACAGAGTGAAAGGCAGTGAGTTCGACTTTACTCTTCTAGTTGTCCTGTGTTTGTTTTCCTCCCTCAACATGTCCATAATTCACCCGAAGTTTTCACACAGCTGACTTTACAAATCATCCCCGTCTATTCATCTTTAAAAACTTTTCAACCTCTGGATTTCCCGTAAACTGTTTTCACGTCTAACACAAAACATCAATTCTTCCTTTAAAAAAAAAGAGAGATCAATAATCACAGCTTGAAAACTGTCTGGCGGTGAAGCTCGCCCGCCGCTCTGCCAACGCCGCTCGATGAAGCGCAGCGCTGTAGAGCGCGCGGGATTAAATAAATAGCAGTGCTGGGTAAAAGTGTGTGAGGTCTCAGGTGACACGGGCAGGAGCTGCCAGTTTAGGGAACAGAGATGAGGTGAGGAGTGAGACACGTCCCGGGTGATCGTTTCCTCCTCTGTTTCCTGGAGAGACGCGCCTGGGAGAAGATGCTAATTGTTTCATCCAGGAACAGCTTGGCCTCTTTCATGAATACCTCTGAACCGAACGCCGGGGGAAATAAACTCTCTCTCTCTCTATCACTTTCTTCTGTGTCTCTGTTTTCTTATCAGAGACTGAGACATCAGACTGATAGGATGAACACCTGTACACCTGCTTCTCCATGCAGTTGTCCAATCAACCAATCAAAAGGCAGGAGGAAAGTCCCTATTTTGCTCTCTTTCATTCTGTTGTAGTCTCTTTTTTACTGTCACTTTCTCTGTCTCTGACTCTCATTTCCTGGCTCTTCCTCTGTCCATGTCTCTTATTTGATGTGTCTCTGTCTTTGTCCTTCCTTTGCCTTTTCTGTCCTTTAGCCGTGCCTCTTTTTCTGATCTGAGCTTGCTGTCTCTCTCGCTCTCTATTAGTCTTTCCTTTGGTATGTCTCTTTTTGTCCCTGTTTCTTTTTTCCTGTGGCTTTCTGTCTACCCTTTACCATGTCTTTCTCTGTACATGTCTCTCTTTCCCCACGTCTCTCTAACTTTGTGTCTGTCTCTCTTATCCTGTCTTTCTCAGTTCCTGTCACTCTTTTCCATCTCTTTCTCTGTCTTTCTCTCTCTTGCTGTCTTCCTCTGTCCCTGTCTCTGTATCTCTCCTGTTTTTTTCTTCTCTGACCCTATACAGTGCAACCTCGGATTACGAGCATAATTCATCCCGAAAGCGGCTCGTATTCCAAAACACTCGTAAACCAAATAGAATTTTCCTTTAAGAAATAATGCAAACTCAAATTATTCGTTCCACAGCCCCCAAAAAATAAATGCATAAAAATAATTAACACAAAATATAAAGTAAAAATAAAACAAATTAACCTGCACTTTACCTATGTTTTTACGCGCACACACGGGGTCACAGTGTTATAGTTAACAGTGCTTTTACTTCCATCATTCTATGATCATTCTCGTTTCTCGCAATTTGCGCAAAATGAATGAGATCCTGTCTGGACAGTTCATCGCTCGCAATCGAAGCCGGTTTATCGCATCTGATGTCCTGCTCCTCCCAGTGCAGACCCAGAGAAGGACTCGTGCTTAAACACCGGGTCAGTGAAAGCCTTTTTTTTAATATCATTATTTATTTCCTTGACAAGGTAGAGCCTGAACCATAAAAACGATTTCTACACTAATACGTGTTTAATTGCTTGCGAATGCTTAAAGGCCGTCAGTAAATTACACTGTGACTCAGTATTAATTATTTCGAGTTACATATTCGCCACGAAATGTTCGGGTGACCTCACACTTATGAAACACACACACACACACACTTGAGGAAACTTCCGGAAGTAATCTGTGTGGGCCGTAATTGCTACACAGCCCTCGGCTCTCGGCGGTTATGTGTCCTGACGTCAAATTAGGCTCTAATGAAAAACAAGTCACAACGAATAAATATCAGGATCAACAGTGCCTCCATCTGCTACACGGCGCAATGAGGAGCGGGAGAGACAGACAGACGGAGGGACGGACTGAGAGGAAAATAGAGGGGGGAGGAAAAAGAGAAAGACAGACAAATAGGAAATCAGAGAGACAGTCAGAGAAATAGAGCAACAGTGAGAGCAAGGAAGACCTGGGGATGGAGAGACAGAGCAAGACAAAGATGCAAAGTAGATGGACAGATAATTAAAGGGAATGAAAAAAAAAAAAGACAGCTCAAAAGACAGTCAGAAAAAAACAAGCTAGAGCAAGACAGAGAGAGAGAGAGAGAGAGATGGACAAAACACAGAAATAGACAAGGAGAAACAGGAGAGAGTGTTGACAGAATGGGACATGGAGAATAGATGAACAGAGAAATAGATAGGCAGACAGACATAGTGGGACAGAGTGAAAGAAAAAGGCAGAGAGTAACAGATGGAGAATCAAAGAGATAACAAGAAAAAGAGAAAGAGAGGCATGGAGAGAGAGCAAAAGAGAGACAAGGACAGAGAGAGACGGCAAAAGAGAGACGAGAACAGAGAGAGACGGCAAAAGAGAAACAAGGACAGAGAGAGACAGCAAAAGAGAGACAAGGACAGAGAGAGATGGCAAAAGAGAGACGAGAACAGAGAGAGACGGCAAAAGAGAAACAAGGACAGAGAGAGACAGACAGCAAAAGAGAGACAGGAATAACAACAAAAAAAAGACAACAAAAAGAGACAGACAAGACAGACAGGGACAGAGAGACAGGTATAGAAAGAGACAAGCAAAAACAGAGAGACTAGGGCCAAGAGACTGTAAAAGAGACACGAACAGAGTCAGTGGCAGCAAAAGAGAGACATGGACAGAGAAAGCAAAAGAGAGAGACAGGGACAGAGACAGGAACAGAGAGAGACTGGGACAGAATCAGAGACAGCAAAAGAGAGAGACAGGAACAGAGACAACAAAAAAAGACATGGACAGAGAAAGCAAAGGAGAGAGACAGAGACAGGAACAGAGAGACAGGGACAGAGGCATAAAAAAGACCGGGACAGAGACAGCAAAATAGAAACAGAAGAGAAGTCAAAAAGCAAAACAAGAGGGAAAAAAGAAGATATAAGAGAGAGTGAAAAGAGACAGATTGATGGAAACAGAGAGACAGGGATAGAGAGAGACAGAGAGAGAAACAGAGAAAAAGTCATCTGCCACTTCCTCAGTCCTCAATCTGTCTGCTCTCCGAACTGATTTGCCTTCATTCTGACCTTTATTATTTGCATTAGAGGGAAGACATGCACGGCCACTAGGCAGCCGATGCCGCAACCGTGCGCCGACCGCACCGCCGCTGGACGTCTGACCGCGGCCCATTTCGGACGCTCTTGGCTCAGACGCCGTGATGAGAGATTTTGCATTTCAGACATGACGTGAAGAGAACAGCGAATGTGTCTCCAGTAATAAGACTGCAGGACGGCTCAGAGGCGTCTAGATCGCTTTTAAACATCATTTCACAGCTTTATACTAAGAAACTGTTTAAATACATAACCGTTTCCATAGTAACAAGAGACCTGTATAGCAGGTAAGAAGGCATTTGTTTAACATTTATGGAAGGAGTCTCCACTTCCAGCAGTGTGTAACAGTAAGTAAGGCTCGGGACAGAAACAGCTAATGTGTTTCAAAGACGTTTAGAAGCTCCAGCTGTTGAATTTAGTTATCGATCACTTCAAGAAAGGTTTTTCTTCCCCGTCAAGTCAGGTGACTTGGTCAGTCATGTGACCAAGCTCATAGTTCAGGTTCTGTATAAAGCACTGGATGAAACAGCCAAGGGGCAACTTTTGTGTCCGAAAAAATTAAACCAATGTGACAAAAACATGCGGTTCCTCAAATGACCACTAGGCAGAACAGTTCGAGAAAAAGCAAGTCAATGGTAAAATACCCAGGTAGAGGGTCTCAGAGGGTACCCCATGGACAGGGTACCAATCCATTGCAGGGCACACACACACACCTACACACACACACACACACACACTGTGCAATTAGGGAGCGCTAATTAGCCTCAACTGCATGTATTTGAACTGTGGGAGGAAACTGGAGTACCCAGAGGAAACCCACCAAGCATGGGGAGAACATGCAACCTCTATGCGAGACCCAGACCATGGAGGTGCGAGGGGACAGTGCTAACCGCTACGCCACCGTGCCACCTATTAGTCATTAATAAACACACTTTTTTAGATTCATGGAAATCTTTTAAAAAGTTACGAATAAATCAGCGTTCTTAAAAAGATTACCACTGTTTATTTCATTCTCTGTCCGTCTCCCATTCTCTCTGCTTTTCTCCACCTCTCTCTCTCTCTCACACACACACACACACACACACACCTAAGCGCTGTAATATTTCCCAACACTGGCGGCGATCCCTTATCGTGCTCGACTTTAATCTCATCTGAAGGACAGATGATTGTGTAGAGGAGATTAATGATTGGAATAATATCACTAAGTTGCACCGGTTTGTCGGAATGATGTGAAATTTGCATCTCTTTGCTTCATCCTCCCACGGACAAAAAAGGTCACGATGAGCCGTGCTACGAGCTACGCTACGAACACTCCCTGCGTGTGCTAGCAGAGGTATGCTAAACGCGCGTTTCCGCAATGAGAGTTACAGGGGTTTCTGACTTTCCTCTGACCTTTATCTGTTCCTTACGGTGGAGGAAGAAGAGTTTCAGTGTTTGGTAAAGCTAAGGACATTAATTACAACTTTCTCACTAATCACGATCTCTGGTTTGTACTGTGCTGAGTGAATAGACTATAAATATTATCTAAATGTTGGTTGTAGGAAAATAAAAGATACCAAATGTGGTGGATGTGACGGGGAAAAGTCCATAAGCCGAGCTACAGGACGTCTGTGAGAGAGGCGACAGTACTGACAGCCCATCTCTTAAAAAGGGAGTTTTTCTCAGCAATATGCATTGTGTGTGTGTGTGTGTGTGTGTGTGTGTGCAGGGGGGTTGCATATGGGGAGGGCCTGATTGTTTGTGTGTGGAGCGGACTGTTCATAAACCTCCGACCTTTAGCTGTGGAGAGGTCAGAGCGGCTCACTGCACTGCTGACAGACTTTAATATGATGTACTTCCTCCTCCTCCTCTTCCTCCTCCTCCTCCTCCTCCTCCTCCCTGAGAAGCACGCTTGATCTTTCTAAACTGCACAGCAGCATCGAGATGACCAAGCGCATCGTTTCTCTCTTTCGCTGTCACTTTCTATCGCTCGCTATCTCTCCCACACTTAAACTCTCACACACTCTCTCTCACACACACACACATGCACACACAGTAATGTGAAATGGCAGGCCACCTGAGGTGCTGTCTAAACTCTGACACGGTACGAGAAGCAGAGGAAAACTGGCTGTTACTGCGAAGTATTGTATCTTGTATCCAGATCAGGAAATTTAAAGAGAGGGACACGCTGAGAGATCACGGACTACACCGCATAACTCCTTACATCGCCTCGCCTCTGCTGAAAGTGATTCAATAGCTTAAACGGTTTACATCTATTATTATTATTATTATTAATATTACTATATAGTTCAGCTATTTCTTAGGAATCAACCATCCAAAAACCAATCCATCAACCAATTAAGCAACCAACCAAATAAGTGAACAAAAAGATTCCCCCTCCAAAAGCAATTAAATAACCAACCAGCCGAGCATCTAAGCAAACAATCTAAATTAATAACCAACAAAACAACTAACCAACCAAACAACAAACCAACATCTTAATATACAATAATGAAAATGAACAACCAACCAATGAACCAACAAATTAAAACAAACAAACAAACAATCAACCAAACAAACAATTGTCCTACACCATCTTAACAGACAAGAAACAAAAATGAACAACTAACAAATTAAGCACAAAACAAACAAATAAACATACAAACAACCAACTAACCAGCCAAGGATTACCCAACCAACCATCCAAACATACTGTACACACATGATAAATATAAAATATAATTTTTAAGAAAATATATCTATCTTTTTATACAATCAAAAGAACATTTACACAAAAGAATAAGAATCCAATTTTAAAATTTGTCACACAGGCAACCATACACAGTGCGACATGCAGTGAAATGCTTAAACGACCGCCTGTGACCTGAAATTAAAGATGTATCTCTGATGAACTGAACTAGAGAGTAGAATTAAATTAAAAATAGATATTTTTTTATAAAAGTAATGCAAGAATAAGTATTTAAAAAACTAATACAAATTATATATATATATATATATATATTAAAAAAAAAAAAACCTAGCTGAAAATTTAAAATAATGACTAAACTTTCCAAAAAAAAAAAAAAAACTATTCGAATTAAAATATAAGGATGTAAGAATATAGAAGGATGAAACTATATTGGGTGGGTGTGACAGCAGCAGTATGACCGAATGCAACATTCGAAATCCGAATGAACAATCAACGACCAAACAAATAAACTAAATGAACAGCCAACAACCAACCAGCAAAGAGCCAGCAAATCATCCATCCAAACAACAATCAAGAAGATCAAACAAAACAAAGAAACAAACAACCTGCCAACCAAAACAATCAACCGGGATAAAAAAAAAAAAAGCAACCAAACCATAGAAACAAACAAACCACACCGAACACAGAAATACAACCAAACTAACAAACAAAAACAACATACAGTACAGAGGATATAGCAATGAAAACACGATATATTTATGTTTGTATATTTATATGTTTTTCATAGCTTTATTCCCAGCCTGTGTTGTTTCCGTTGACCATCCGCACTGTTTACTGATGCATCCAACTATTCATGTATTTGCATTTTTATTTAACAGCTGCTTTATAATGTTACAGTAGTTAAAAAGTAACTTCAAACACAAATTAAAAAAATTAATTAACATTAAAACAAAATCATGCTATACAAGATGGAACAAGAAGCTAGCTAGCTAGTTCAATAATGGAATAGCTTAATCAAGCTGACATAGCGTAATTACATACAAGGATTCCCAAAGACGATCTAATGAAATTTAGGCTTTTAATTAACTCTGGACATCGTGCACTGCTTAAAGGGCTAACTCTGGGTCAGCACTGGAGTCAGCCTTCGAAAAAATGCCTTTTTTTTTTGTCAGCCATCAAAAAAATGGCTAAACAACTCTTTTCCTCTTGTCTCTGCCAGTTGGATCAAGTATGTAAGAGGGTTTTCTAGAAAGGTCAATGAAATGATGGATATTAGAAGTAAATCCGCGGGCTGCAGGCTTCTCCATTCTCTGAAAATCCAATTTGATTGCATTGGCAGTGGGACGCTTTTGAGCCGAGTCCATATGTAGCCGTAACAAGCTGCTCCATGCTACAGTTACAGCTTCACTCTCGCAGCCCCCGGACCCCAAAGCAGAAGGAGGCATTATGGGAAATGGAGTTCCAGCTGGCTGTAAGCACGGACCCTCACGATTAGCTGGCAGCGCTGCCTCCGCCAGCCGAGTAATGATCTGGCGAAGCATGGAAGCTTCCGGAAGCTTCGCAGGAGGGGAATAAATGTAGGGACGGACTACGAGGAGCTTTTAATAAAGGGATACAGTATGACTTCTTTCACCTGGGGAGATCCATGTTTGGTTTAAATGAAAATCTGGAATGTGATTAGCATAACCAAATCTAAAAACCTCCAGGCGGCTTAATGAGTCTGGGGCTAGGAAATGAAAATGTGGAGAAAAAAAGGCCAAGGTGTGACGGATTAAAGCTAGAAATAGCAAGCTGCCAAATTTCTGTTTTAATTGTTGTGTTGGTGGAAAAGCAGTCACCACATGGCTCTTTATGGCGTTCAAGGTGTCCTTGATGGTAATTGGTAAAGGAGAACTTTGGCAGACTCAAACAATTAAACGACCAACCTGCCAACCACATAAACCAAGAAACAACAACGCTAATGAAAAACCAACCAACCAAAAATGAACAAACTAAACATACAATTTCAATTAACATTAAACAAAGAAGAACTAATAAATGAACAAACACAATAACCAGACAATAAAGCAACCAAACAAATAACACAACAAACAAACAAAGCAACCAAACAATTTAACAACCAACCAGCTAATCAAACAACAATTCAACAAGTGACCAACCCCCCAAAATACAGACAACAATTCAAATGAACGATAAACAAATGAACAACAGGCACAAATAAATAAATGGACAGACAAAATATCCAATCAACCAACTAAAAAACTAACACACAATTACCAAAGCATCCAAACAATGATCCAAACCAACCAGATAAACAAACAACAATCCAAATGAATATCCATCCAACCAAACTATACAAAAAAAATATGAACAAAAAATCCAAATGAACATTAAACAAACAAATTACCAAACACAGACAAAGCAAATGAATGAACAAAATAATAAACAACCAACTAATCAAACAAACAATCTAAATGAAATCAAACAAACAAGCAATAAAAAACAAATGAACAACCAACTAATTAAAAAATAACTATCTATGCTAATGTCCTGCAAAAACAAAACAATCTTTTAAATCATTTTTTATTCCTGTGCATTATTGTTTTCATTGCGTTATTGCCAAAATCGTATCTGAAGCTGTTGCGTCGGCATACAAACAAAGTAACATTTAAACAACCATCCACTTAACCAAACAAATAAACAAAATCATTGCAAATACAGTAAAACACCACGTACTAGACAACACATACTGCAGTCTAAGATTAAACCTGGAACCATCACCCCTGGCAGAGCAGCGTCTCTGACTGTCTTTAGTCGGAGCAAAGAATATTTGCTTTTAATAATTTTACAGTGTGTGAAATTTAGGATTAAAGAATGATTAGAGAGCGATTAAACATTCCTCTAGTGTATGTCTCATATTTTAACCTATATAGGTATACGTCTTATGCTAATGCTAGAGAGCTAAACTCAAGTCAAATACATGTAACAAGTAGAGTAATCATTGTATTTGCGGATGGTCCGGCTCTGTTCGCTTTCACCCTGATAACTCCGGTCTGGTTTTGACTGGCATTTTAAGATTGAAGAAAGCACAGGGAAAATACTGATGTTTCCTGCGCAGGAACCACCAAATTAATGATCAACAGAATAATGATGGAATTACACACTTCATGATAAGCAAAAAATGAATATGCCTGATGTTTAATGATGAACTTGATGACTTATCGCGTATCGCTTCATCAGATGTTCACTTTGGCCAGTTGCATCTATAATTGGCGATATTCGCCAACGCCATCACTGCTAGCATATACAAGTCTACAGTATGTTACCATTTTCAGCTCTGGCTGGAGCTCTGCTAGGTTTAAGTGCACCTTAATATGAAACACACATACACACACACAACTAATACTGTGTACACATTATCCAAAAAGGCACCAGTATTTATTGGCACCACATCAGCAGGGCAGCAAAAAGGGAGGAATGAAATAAATAAATAAATAAACAAACAAACAAACAGAGAAAAGCATCTACTCAACAAAGCAGCCGGCTTATATTTAAGTCCCTCTGGCTTGCCTTTGGTAGTCTCTCTCTCTTTCTCTCTCTCTTTCTCTCCCTCTTTCTTCCAACTGCTCACTTTATCATGAACAGCTTGTCAGAGATGGGAACGTAATTGACAGCCAAGCCTTTCCAAATGGTTTAATACTTTAATGCGCTGCTAATTTGCTAAATAATATGGAAATTCGCTCTCAAGGCAGCATTCCTCGCTAGGCCACCGAGCGTGGGCGGGAGATGCGACTCTATTTTGGACAAAAGCAGCTTCAGCATAATGTCGCACATTAACCCATGGAACCCTTCGGGAGTGTTTTCTTATTGTTTTGCTTTTATTAGCAAGACTTGTAATGTTGTAATACATGCGTGCCACGCAGCACAGTACGATACGCAGACACCGTGGCAATGTTTGATTCATGTTAAAGCTAACATTACATACAAATATATATTATTTTCCAATTAATGTGATTTCCAATTAATGCATGATTTCTGTGTGAATACCTGGTCATGTCCGTCATGCTCATAACTGCACTTGTACTTCTTTTATATTTAGTAGTGATTTCTTGTAAGCAACTCATAAAACACTCATCACAAGGGTCATTATTAATTATAATATTTTGTGATAAATTATACACATTGTATGGAACAAGCATTATTTCAACTTAACGGCTCATTAAAGGCATATTTCAAGTTATTCTATCAAAACATTTCAATATTTCAATATATTATCTCATTATCTTATTGTTTTTAATTAATGTCATTACTTTGACTAAATAATTTTAAAATAGATAAATGACCCGCGACCCCGAATACAGGATTAAGTGGTATAGACGGTGAGTAAGTGAGTGAGGCAAATGACAATTTTGAAATTCTGTTAATTTTATTGGAAAGAGAACTAAATTTCACAAACAAGATGCATGGCTTGCTTACTACAGTACCTCCAAAATGACGTGTTCAAGCTGGGAAAAAAGATATTATGTAAATATTGAAATAAATTATAAGCTAGTTAATAAGAAACTAGTTAATGAGAAAAAAAAAGCTATCATTTTGTTTTAATTTGGATTATTACTTCTAAAACTTAACACTTAAAGAAAGGAACTTCTGGCTATCATCTTAAATAAAAACAAAATCCTTAATAATAATAATAGAATTTGTTTTTTAATATTATTATTCTAGGTAATCAAACATTAGGCTCAATTTAGTAACACAGTATGTAAATGTAAATGTATACATACAGTATATCATAGCAAAATTCTTAGGCATGTGCAATTGACTGCTGTAAAAAAAAAAAGGAAAACTCAGAAGCGTTCTTTATATTTATTTGTTTGTTTGTTTGTCTGAAAATAAGTATTTTACATAATGTGCTGCTTTCTTTTCTGGCTTAGAGATATTTTACTGTTTTATTCCCCAAAAAATATATGTATTTGTTTTTATTTTTTGAATACTGACTCAAAAAAGTAAAAAAATAAACATGTATACCAAAGTTTGTAAAACATTTTTTAAATAAAATAAATAAATAAATAATAATAATAAATAAAACTTTTGCACAGTTCTATACTTGGGATACATTATGAGTTCTAGTACTGATATTACTTGAGCTGATTTTATTGCCCTGTGTATAATTTGAGCAGGGCATAAGGGGATTCTGTCCGTGTGATATGGCAACCCGAACACAACGCGGTTTAAAAGGCGAAAATAGAATGAATCTCTCGACGCCTGAATGTCCTTTTATGAGGACATGACATTCTCCCCCCCATCTACAACTTCTCTATATATCCGTGTACGTCTTTTCATACGCGTATAAAAATATATTAGGTGTAAATAATGACACAGCACTTTAGCACGGTTTGCAGTTCAGGGCTTGGGTACGGTCCGACTCCAATTCTCTACAATCTACAGTAAACCATGGATGATGCTGCTTTTATGATTTACAAGCACTGTTTTTAAGGTATGTTCATGGAGAGCTTTGTTTTTTTTTTTTTTTCCAACATCCCAACCTGATACCAAAGTCTAACAAGCGATATGGGCAAAAGTATTGGAACACTTGACGATCACACCACATCATATGTAAGGCACACAATTGTATAGAATACCTTCGTATGCTGTAGCATCACGATTCCTCTATAGGTTGGACTGACTCAACCCCACTGATGAGGAAGAACAGACCTTATTATAACAGCAAAAGGAAAAATATAGTTGCAATCAACGATGAGCGGGCCCAAGCACCTTGCAGCATCGCCTCCGAGGTGCACCACACAACCCGTGTTTTTTGGGGGGCGGTTTTGACCATGTTAAAACCTCTAAAAAGCCATCACTACCCCGGTGCACCACACAACTTGCACACTTCACACACTTTGATATAGATCCACAAAGCCAGCTCCATGAAGACATGGTACAGTATGTGTTTAGGTTGGACTGACTCAACCCCACTAAAGAGGAAGAGCAGACCTTATTATAACAGCAAAAGGGAAATAAATCTTGACTGAGATCCTCACCAAGCAGATAGATATCGGTCGTGTCAATGATCAAGTGTCCATTAAACCTTTAGCTACAGTATATCGTGTAGGTCTGACCTCTTAAAAGCTTTCCAAGTTCAACACTCTCAAGAAAAGGCCAAATTCCAGTTCCCTGCCTCTTAATTCTGTTCGCCTGTCATAGGAACCACCATAGCATCCGTTTCTAATAAAGCCCAAATAAATGTGCTGCTCCAAGAGCTGGCGTTCGTTTCCTGGCAAGATTAAAGAATACTACGTTGTTATGTGTGCATTATCCACACACACACACACACACACTAGTGTGAGTGTAGAAGTAGTAGGTGTGAGTCAGCCATTCTTCTTGGCTCTTCTTCCCTTTCTCATAGTATTCCCATAACTCTTTTACTCCAAGACAAGGAAGAGAACAGAGATTTTTTTTTCTACTTCCTGCCAAAATACAGTACATACCGAAGAAAAGAAATGCTGAGCAGATGTCTCTCATTTTGGCTGCTTGACCCCCGAGTTGCTAAGGGAAGATGTTGCACATTGTTGGCACTACATAAGAAAAATACTTTAAAAAAAATAAAAAAAAAAAGCTCACACATCTCTATCTGGACAGTACTTTCTTTTGAGCTACAATTAACGATCAGAGAAACTACAGCATGTCTGCAGGGGAAGACTGAGAGACTTTTTGAAAGACTCACTGCTCTGTGATATGCCACACTGGTCCATGAAGCTTCATTTCTGCTGCTAAGTAATCAAGTTAACACTGCCTCTTTAAATGATTAGTATGGTATTAGTACTGATTATTATTAGAGATGTTCCGATACCATTTTTTCCCTCCCGATACCGATTCCGATACTTGGGCTCAGGGTATCGGCCGATACC
>JAQMYI010000036.1:31404372-31425556 GCA_030014275.1 Clariallabes melas | reverse complement strand
TGCAAATATGTTACGTAGTGACGTGGATCCGTAACAGAGAAAGATTCGAATTGCTAACGACTCGTTTAGGCGAATGTTCATTTATCGTGCACTGTCGGTGTCACAACTTTGCAGATAGTTTATGTTTACAGCTACAGCTACATGACACACTGCATGAAAGATCATATTTGAAAACGCATAATAGGGGCACTTTAACGATCCAGCTCAGATCTTGCATTCTTGACGCTTGACTTTCTTTCTTACAGTCCTTTTGCTGTTTCAGTGTCTGTAATTTAACTAACCTAATTTAACTAAACACTTTTGTGAAAGTGCATATTCTCAGCCAATCAGAACACAGGAACCAGAATTGTCCAAAGAAAGAATAATATGCAAGAGCGTTAATTCATGAAGACATCCTCAATACGATATGTAGCGCAATAAAAGTTAAAACAAAGCTAAGAGCTAAAAATAAAGGTTAGGTTAGCCTTGCACCTCCGAAGCCTGGGTTCGATTCCCGTCTCGGGTCCGTGTGAGTGGGGTTTGAATGTTCTCCCCGTGCTTGGTTGATTTCCCCTGCGTAATCCAGTTTCCCCCCACAATCCAAAGACATGCAGATTAGGCTTACTGGTGTTCCCAAGTTGTGTGGTGTGTGAATGAGCGTGTGAGTGTGTGTGTGTGTTCCCTGCACCCCTGACTCATACCCCAAGTCTCCTGGGATAGGCTCCAGGCCCCTGCGAACACTGCATACTGGATAAAATGGTAAAGACGATGAGTGTGAGTGTGTATGTGTTTGTACCCTACAATGGTCTGGCACCTCATCCAGAGAGTACCCACCCTGCGCCCTGGGATGGGCTCCTGGCCCCAAGCGACCACGCTCAGAATAAGTGTGATGGATGCACCTTATTTTACGTTTTTCATGTTTCTAGACATATTTATAAAGTCAGAGGTCTAGACGATATCGATTAACCTCGTACTTCTCAGGAGAATTCCGCCAACTTCTCAGAAGTGAACCGTACGCTTGTGATTTTAAGGCTCCCGGAGATTATCTTTGTATAAACAGGTGCATATCCCAATTTTGAATACCGAGACCTTTCCCTTGCATAACTCCATAATGTTAACCTGCTTTCTACAGAAAACCTAAAACCTGCAGAACACTAGGATCATGTTGCAATCGTGTTCCTGGCTTTTCTTCAGTTTATTTACTGTGTATTCTTGTGTACAAGCGCCACCATTAAGCTTTATTAAAACGGACGGATACAAATGTGGTCAGTGCTGCGAACAAATTATGACATAACCTTTACCTTAACCTTAATTATAATTCTAACCCTTGTTTATGGTGCTGTCTCAGGTTATTTTATCCAAATACATTTACAACAATAGTCTGGCTACCTAGACAGAGAGGGCACACACACACACACAAACACACACAAAATGCAGTCTTTTAGTTGGTCTCTAGGCGCACAGAGTAACAGTAAGCACTTGCAGCTGACACACACACACAAACACACACAAAATGAAGTTGTCTAGTCTGTCTCTAGGCACCCAGAGTAACAGTAAGCACTTGCAGCTGATCCGAAAAGACACACACATACACACACACACACACACATAGACACACACAAAAGTTGTTATGATAGCAGCATCTGATACTGCCAAACAGTGGCTCATTAAATCCAGAGTGAGTGTGTGTTAGTGTCTGTGCAAGTGTGTGGGATCACACAAATATCTCCGTGTTGCTCCTGACTCGAAGAGCTTATCATCGGACAGCACCGAGACAGCAGAGAGAAGGTCAGCGTCTTACCTGCAAAACAGAGAGAGAGAGAGAGAGAGAGAGAGAGAGAGAGAGAGAGAAGGAAAAACGTTAAAGCCCATCCATCACTGTCCGCGTCCTTTATGTTACTCCGCTAACACTGCTCAATTTCAGTTCCAGCAAAAACAATCTACAGGTCCGTTCTATCCGTGGCGTGTGTTTGGAGACTCGAGCGTGCACTGTGGACCTGCTCTGACATTCATGCACACCTGCGATTTCAGCTCAACACCTTGTTTTTTTTACTCGAAGCAATCAGTCGTTTTTGTAAAGCAGTCGTCCCTAATCCTGGCGCAGGGGCTGTGATGCAACCCCCACCGCGGCCTTCGCTCAACACACCGACACGTTGCGTATTTGACTTGGCAGTGATGGTGAAATGCAATCTCGCTCCTCAGGTCTACAGGGAGACAGCTCTGGCGTTTAACACATCTGGACTTTCCACACACTCACTCGGACATGGGGATAAATCATGATGAAAAATACTTTTATCTTTCACATATAATACATGTAAATAAGCAATTATATTATGTACAAATGTACTTATGTAAAAACATATAGTTCAGTATTATGCATTTGTTTCTATATTTTAGATAAAGACACAGGCGGTGGATAATTTACTGGGACTGAAATGTAAGTGAATGCCTTGTAAACCGGGTCCAAAAGGTGCAGAGACAACACCTCCTTCACCAGGTCCAACTGGTGCAGAGGCCATGCCTCCTTTACTGGGTGGGAAGTGGACAGAGGCCACATCTCCTTCACCAGGTCCAGCAGATACAGAGGCCATACCTCCTTTACTGGGTGGGAAAGGTACAGAGGCCATACCTCCTTCACCAGGTCCAGCAGGTACAGAGGCCATACCTCCTTCACTGGGTGAGAAAGGTACAGAGGCCACATGTCCTTCACCAGGTCCAGCAGGTACAGAGGCCATACCTCCTTCACTGGGTGAGAAAGGTACAGAGGCTACACCTACTTCACTGGGTGGGAAAGGTACAGAGGCTACACCTCCTTCACTGGGTGGGAAAGGTATTGAGGTCACACTTCCTTCAAAATATCTAACAAGTACAAAGGCCACACCTTCTTCAATGAGTGGGAAGGGTACAGAGGCCACACCTTCTTTACCAGGTCCAACAGGTGCAGAGACAAAACCTCCTTCACTGGGTGGGAAAGGTACAGAGGCCACACCCACTTCACTGTGTGGGAAAGGGACAGAGGCCACACCACCTCCACCAGGTCCAACAGGTACAGATGCCAGACCCTCCTTCACTGGGTTCAAAAGCTACAGAGGCCACACCTCGTTCCCTGGGTTTGACAAGTACAGTGACAGCACCTCCTTCATTGGGTGGGAAAGGTACACCATCCAGTGCCACAAAAGAAGTCACTATCTTTGTACCTTCCAGGTTCAGTACAGTATTTCCTTTAAAGGTACAAAGTAAGGAAGCAATGTCCTCTATACCCTCCATTGCCAATGGGGCATGTATGGCTTTCTCACTGATTGAGACAGGGACAAATGTCACACTTCTTACACTGAACCTGGAAGGCACAAAGACAGTGACTTCTTTTGTGGCACTTAAATGTACAAACACTACACCTGATCTACTAACAGGTACCAAGGCCACCACTTGAACCTGCACTAACATGTCACCACACCTCCTCAACTGGGTCCTACAATTACAGGGACCCCACTCCGTTCACTGGGATTGACAGGTTATGTTTTCTTTTCTGGAATTAAATGGTACAAAGGCCAGACCTTGTTCACTGTATCTGAGACAAACACAGAGTTCACTGAGACTGAAAGTTCCAGAGGCCAAACTTCCTTCAGTGTGACTGACAAGCACAAAGCAAAGGCTTCTTCACTAGAAGTGACAGACCCCGAGGCCACATCTCTTTCACTGGGACGAATAAATATAGAGACCACACCTCCTTTTTTTCTGGGAGGCCATAGATCATACCCTCTCTGTTTATTGATTCGGGGTAAATTTAATATTTCATCATCTGTGTATCGGATCTGCTGTCACGATGATGAACGAGTGAGCAGATGAGATGCGCGAAAAAGAAAAACACCAGTCGAGCAGTCCCGCATTTACTAGGATCACACCGAGTTGCAGTTCACACCTGTACCTTTTGTCCATCCTCAGCTTAAAATTTATTTCAAGGTAGAAATTATTTAAATAAAAACAATGATGACTTAACCCACTTCTAGAGACACATAGGCAGATATAACATTGTGTATAGGTGCGTTCGGTCATGTCTTTAAACCCTCCTAATAATCTGTATTTCATCACTGTTGGTGAAGATGACAAAAAAAAGGTCAGATAATTTTTCATGCCAAATCCATTATTTGTTCAAATCAACAAGAAACAAGGGATAACCCAGGAAGCCGATCAAAAAAGGTTTGGATATTTGATGTGATTCAGCTTATTTCTCTAGGGGAAATTCTTCTAAGTGGAATCCTACCACAAAGTGGTTTCCTTTTATAAAGAAAACCAGAACCATTAATCATCCAAAGAGCCCCTGACAAACCCTTTAATCTAGGCAGGTAGCCTTCACCTGGAGCACGGGTAAAAATGGCTCCCAAGTGGTATCACTGGGAGAGTGTGAGTCTGGCTGGAAGGCATGATGTGTTCTCTCTTCTTGTCAATCAGAACAACACTAGCATCTGTGAGCTCATGTATGTGAATTAACCAGAGTATTCAAGCTGACGTAGCGTGGGCAGCTACATGAAAGATGTGGTGGCTGGCTTATAGAAAGCACTTGCTAGCCTTCATCATCCCTAGTGCGAAGCTGTCGAGTGAAAGGAGAGAGCTGGCTAGGAATTTGGGAACGACCAAATTGGAAGAAAAATATATGATTAACATCGGTTTGAACTGCTCAGACTGGTCAAAACAAACGTGACTCACGTGTCAAACACTCACCCAGAAATATCGAATGTAGTAGAGCCGAAGCTGGAGCTGATAAGCACAAACCGAGGTGAATTGAGGCTATAAAAAAAAAAGTCAATATAATCCCATCAGTGGAACAATTGATAGTGTAATAAAACCACAGACATAGATAAGCTTCAAGCCAATTATTGTATCACCGTCCTGACTGTCAATCTGTTCACCAACACAAAGTCAAGTTACGTGAGTTAACAGCCGTAACATTCAAGTATAAATATGATACGTGTTAGAATTTGTTGGATCGTGATAGTGGGTAGTGGTGCTCACTGGTCTCATGTGTTAACAATTTCTCAGAAGCTCGCACTTCTGTGTGTCTGACTCGAACCCCTTGAGTCACCTTGGATTTTGTGTGGTCACAGGCTTCCCCCAGGTTCCCCAGTTTTCTCCCACCTCCTGCTCCAGTGGTCTTGGATCGACCACCTGGAGTCACCTTAGGATTCACGTGTTCATAGGTTTCCCCCAGGATCCCTAATTCTCTCCCATCTCACATTTCTGTGTGCCTGGGAACTCCTATCAGGCTTCATGTGTTCACAGGTTTACCCAGGTTACCTAGTTTTCTCCTACTTCCCTCTTCCGGTGTCCATGGATTGACCCCCCTTCCAAGTCACCTTGGGTTTCACATGCTTAGAATTTTTTTTTAAATTTTTCATCCCACCTTCCACTTCTGTGTTCTCAGATGAACCCCCTCAAGTCAGCTTGGATTTCACACGCTCACAGGGTGTACCATGTTCCCAAGTTTTCTCCCAGGTCCAGGTTGTTAGATCAGTGACTCCTGATTGTCCTTAGGTATGAGCACATGGCTTCCCTTCTAGGATATATTTCTGGGCATTTCCTGAGATATGCTTATTGTAGGTAAACACAACAACAGTGTCGCAATTGAGACTGTAACTGTAGGTGACATTCATTGACGAATCCTTGATGTGGTCTTAATGAGGTGCTATCAAAAATCCAAAACTGCATATTTGGAAGAAAAAAGTGTTTTTAGATTTTTTTTGTGCTAGAACCATTTGGCCTGCCAGTGTGTCCATCGCTGCCAGAGACCCATCAGACTCAGACTGGAACTTCACTGAGGTCAGGGTTTAGAAGAAGAAGCGCAAAGAAAAACAGAGAAAGAAGAGGTGGAGTAGAAAGCAGCCATCCTCTACACTTCCTATTGATTTTCCATTAGCTCACACCAACCTTGGTTAAATCAGTCCACTTTGTGTTCTCTACATCTCCGGCCATGCAATCTTAATTAATTCTGATTCAAGGCCATGGAAGTAAATTACTCTCTCTGCTCAATGACCGGCACTTAATTTGTCCTGCACAGCTTGCTTTTAATGTCCACTCAATCTCCAATTCCAGAGAACATCTCTCCTTCTCTGTTTATCACCGATTTTAAACTGAAGTCAAATCTGTTTAAAATCTGATGCCAGTGTTGAAATTACACATCTGATTTTGGGCAGTGTGTCCAGATTTTAATCAGGGGTGGTCGATGGTCTAAAGTGGATGCAATTTTTTTTTTCCTCTCTTTTTCTTTATTAAGTATGAACCGTACATCCCAGAAGCACTGAGAAAACTCAGATCTATATATTTCAGCCTGGTGTGTGACTTCTGGCTCTGAAAGTTTATCAGCTGCTATTGATAGAATCACACATTTTGTCTTTTGTTTCTGGAATGCTTCTACGGTAACATCATAAAAAAAAAAAGTGTCATTTATATTCTCATCCATGTTTCTATTCTTTTAAAATACATTATCTGTTCATCCCTACGTACCAATCAATGTATAAGGGGTGTTCAAGTCAAACCGGGACTTGTGATGAAGTCATGTAAATAGCAATTTTTTCAAAACTTTTAAGTACAGTACGGTGTTGAGACTCTTAGCTGCAGTAAAACACTTTAAACTAAAATGTTTTAAAGAAGGCTGTATGTACGCAAATAGCGAACCCGGCCGCGATGGCTCGGAGCCCACTGGAGTCACTTGTCACCAACTTGCAGAAGAGACAAATCTGTCTGTGTGAACTGTACACACAATCATTGACCAACACCTTTTGCATGTTACAGGAACTTGACAGGGAGTTATTGGCACTACAGTCCTGACAAGCCATTTTCACATGTTTGGGCCATTAAAGGATTTCCTGGGAGGCCAGCGTTTTAGATTTGAAGTAACCTGTGCAAAAAATCTTTCTACCTTGATGGTGTCCAAGCACCAGTGAAACACTGGGATAAGTGCATTAGTGTAGCAGTGGATCATATAGAGAAATAAAGGGAGTTTTTACTCTGTTCTGTTAATCTGCACAATCAAAAGTCTTGCTTTGACTTCAACACTGTTTTTACATATACTGGATATTTCCCCCCCAGCAAATTTCTAAATTTAGGTTTAGAAATGCCCTAAATTTATTAGCATCCTCAATGTCCATTCCGTCTAAATGAAGAAATTCAAGAAAATAAGCTAAAATAAGTGTGTGCTCCCTAAGATCACACTACCTGTGTTTCAAATCAGTTTAAAATGATGGAAGAGGCTGGAAATAAATTACAGATCGATTCTAAATGAGTTAAATTGCAAATTCATATGATTGAACACATGAGGAAAGAGGTGGGAACATAGCTGACCTTTGACAGTAACGACCTGGACTAACAAATTATGGTACAATGTTACATTATTCAAAGACAAATTAGTTTTTAATCTCTGTAATTTTCCCTTAATCCTAATACAAAGTCTTGCCTCACATCTAAACATAAATGTCTTATTACTGATTACATTAGCATTTATTTGCAAGTACATGAGGAGAAAAAAAACAACAACAATATGTAAAGAAGAAAAACACTCAAACCATGCTGGAATATTAAACGGACCCATGACGGAGTGGTGTGAAGTGGCACGACGTGAAGCAGGTTACGCCTTACCACCCTGGAACTGATTCGTTTTTAATAGCAGCCAGGTATTAAAGAGCTCTTTTATTTCCGAAAGCAACTTGCCAATGACTTAAATTTATTAATTCACATATTAGACCAGATGCATTAGTACAGTCGTATGAATAGGATCACTGCCACTAGCACTGCCAGAGCTGGGAAAAATAATCGACGACTTCTGACCAATCAGAATTCAGAACTCAACATCGCTGTCGGATTGCACCTCACTTTCATCACGTGAAAATCATTAAACTCTCACTTTCATAATCAACACAACAACAACAACAAAAAAAACATTCCAGTCCAAACCGGAACCAAATGAAGACGCCTGTTTAGACGTTTTTTCCGAACAGCTGGAAGAGTTTGGGTCCTCTGCTTCTTATTGCCTGACCTCTAGGGGCACTGATGCTTAGCACAGCCACTTTATTTGGCATGACAACAGCAGCGAGATGAAGGAGGCAGGGCGAACTGTGATAAACTGGGTAATAACTCCTGCTGTGTGGGCTGCAAAGGGCAAGCCTTCACCTCTCGCCAGGAACGGTGCCAATATCACCCAGCACTACGCATCCTCCCGCTCCTAATGGAATTGGCTGGCTGCAATAATAATTTGAATTTCACGCCCCGCTGCTCTGGCCAGGACGAACAGGCTGGGACCGGGCATAAATTAGCAGCGCCGTGCCCAGTGATCAATGCGGGAGCCGTTCAGGACCTATCGATCCGCCGTTTGCAGAAGGTAATCAAGGTACTAATATACCACACTCACCTTTATGGGCGGAGCTAAACTGGGTGATGGAGAGAGCTTTAAAAAAATCCTAACAGCACAAGAAAGGATTTCTTCGCATATCCTAGTTAGAAAGCTGGGGTCAGAGCGCAGGGTCAGACAGGATACAGCGCCCCCTGGGGCAGACAGGGATAAGGGTCTTGCTCAAGGGCTCAAAAGTGGCAACTTGGCGGTGCTGGGGCTCGAACCCCAGACCTTCCAATCAGTAACCCACAGCCTTAACCACTTGGGTCACCACTACCCTACTCTTATTATTCAGTCATGAGGTCATTATTACGTTCTTTTCTTGAGGCAAATCAGATATAGTTTCACATTTATATTTTTAATCCTAAGCGCAGGAACAATAGAAAGCCAACTGTATATAGACAACCAGATAGAAAGAAAGAAAGAAAATAAGAAAGAAACAATGAATATAATAAACAAATAAAGCAAAAAAGAAGCAAAACATAAACAAAGAATTGAAAAAAAGAAACGAAGTAACCGAGAAAACAAACAAATAAAGAACAAAAGGACCAAACATAAAAACAAGAACAATAACACTATAAGAGTGAACTACAGAACTGCATTTAGCTCAGCTTGGGTTTTTCTTTAGTCTGTCTCGCTATCCAAGCTTAGCTTAGCAGCGCATCTCTTGTTTGCTTGCCAATCATTTCCAGAACTGTGTTTTGTAACAATATTTACAAAAGTGTGTGTTAAATGCAAAAATTTATTTCTGTTAATAAATCCAAACGTGATAACGATGTTATAAACAAAAGCTCAAAAACGTAACCGCCGTAAAAGTAAAAACGCACTCGGAAAACATTTGTGACAAAGACAGCGCCACCAAAGCTGGTGAAGAATATATAACCTTAACTTTAAACGTCGACTGGGCTGACAAATCAGTGTCCTTTTTTTTTTTTTTTTACAGACGTAGTTTTTAAATACATAATTAATTACAATTGTCTTTCTTTAAATGTGAAATATTTTGTAGTAGTACAGATTGTGACTTCAGCAGTTTATACGCATTACTAAGTTACTGAAAGACTCCAAAGAGCCCACGGGGGGAAAAAAAAGGAAGCGAGGCGATTTGCTTCCCAATCAAATGTATTTACTCTTAAGTCTAATGATCAGCACAAGTATATGAAAAAAAAACACATCGGAAGGATTGATAAGGATTTTGCTCCACCGAGAGGCGCTCTACCTGCCGAGGAATTTTTAGGGTTCATGCAATAGCAAAGCACCAACCGGTATACTCGATGATATGCTGCAGATGTGGAGCAATCCCGAAAAAAGTTCAGTTTATATTATATATGAATTGGGACGATCAGTATCGGTACTCCGTATCAGTAGTACATACAGTGAGTGTTCAAATTGAAGGACTTGTACTGGGTCTGACAAAAAAGTGGTGGAAGTGAGCACTGGTTGGGGGTTCAAATCTCAATCCCGCCTCCGGACTGCGTGCATGGAGTTTGATATTTCTTCCTGGGCTTGATGGGTTTAACAATCTGGTTTAACAATCTAAGACACGCCCTGTAGACAGACTGTTTTGTTTGTTTGTTTTGTTTTTCAAATTCCATTATGTAGTTTGTCTGAGTGTGTGTGTATGTGTATGTGTGTGTGTGTGCTTGTGCCCTGCGGCGAGTGGCACCACACCCAGGGTGTACCCTGCTTCGATCTCCAGGCTCCAGGCCCCCTGCGACCCAACTGAGACGCGGTGTAGATAATGAATAAATGGACAGATTTTTTTCTTATATATATATATATTTTTAAGTGCTGCAGTACTCAAGGTTTCAGTACCAGTAGGGTACCGGCATCAGACATCAGTATCGTTTGAGCAGCTTCTACACCCAGCCATGATAAAAACATCGACAAGGTTTCGATGGAAATGATAAAAAAAAAAAAAACTACAGATCTGCTTTTGACAAAACACTTCAGAAGTGCTACGATCTGAGCACTTTGATCATTCCTATCAAATGCACAGCTTTTATTCCGAATTTCAGCATTAAATCACAGTCCTGCTATCGCGATTTCAAAGCAAGACACCCCGAGGCTCTTAAAGACAGCGGTGCCTCGAGGCAAGAGCACCAGAGCTGTGTGTCTCACGGTAGAATGAGGCCAGCTTGGAGGATGAAGAAAGCGGAAAAGAGAAGGAATGAAGACGGCATGGCGTGGCGTGACGCGTGACTCTCTGCGCTCGGCGCCTGGAGATTCCGTTACACGCTAAAACAAATGGCGTGTGCGCACAAACGCTAATTAACTAAGTTTCCCGAACGAACCAGTGCGCAGAAATAAGTGCGTCTGGGAGCTCGTTCAAAGCAGCGATGGCGCAGCGGCACGCCGGGGAGCACCGGGGACGGCGAGAGCTTGCCAAGAGGCACGACGTTAAAGAGGGAAGAACAAAAGAAAACAAGCAGAACTGCAGTGGAACTGACACGGCAAACAGGACCTGCAAAAAATCTTTTGGGAGTATAGCAAGAAAGTGACCTTTGACCTGCAGCTCTGACCTGTGACTTCTTAACGACTGCAGGCATTTGTGGATGATAATAAAAGAGATCGATCCAGAGTGTCGGTCTATATTGAAGACAAATGGCGGATCGATGAGGACTGGAAATGCGCATGAGATTGCGTGCAGGACAGCGCGTTCATGATTCTCCCGAGACACAACCGAATTAAGACCGGGTCTGGGGTTAAGCTGCGTCTTATTGAGCACAGATTGTTTCGGATTCACACCAGCACGAGGCTTGATCCTAGGAAAGATATTCATCAAGACGAATCGATTCATTACGCATTTTAAACAAATGCAAAATTACGTATCCTAGGACATGTTACCTTTTCCTTAAAATCTTAAACATCTAGGAAAGGTTTCATGCAGCATCTGATTGAACGACAAAAAGTATGCATCATTAGTTAAAGGTGTCACATCTGAGGAGAGGATGTACTGTAATAGTTGAAGAGGGCGATTGGTTAACAAGGGAAAAAGAACAATAAAACTGAAGAGTTTATGGGGCGGAAAGAGATGCTGAAAAACGAGAGAGAGAGATGTGATGATAAGAAAGAAGAACATGAGAGATCAAATGTGGTGATGAGAGAGAGAGAGAATGAGAAATCAAACAGTGAGTGTCTTCTCCCTTGGAAATGCCCAGTGCTAAAGCGAGAGGGAGGAATCCCGGCTGTCGTGCCGCTCCGTGGTAATGATTCTGATCTCGGCCCAGTTTCCCTCCATCTGCTGTCTTCACCCAGCCACATCTAACACGACACCCCGATCCCGACTCTCCAATGTCGATCATTCGCTCCAGCACGTCTTCTTTGTTAAAAACCTCCTCAGGGCCCGAAATCTTCCACAGACACTCGCTCTCAACCCGCTGCCTCGCTTCGTGCCCACTCGAGCTTCTTGGCCAAAACAAGGATTTTTTCCTCTGATGTGACCTCATATAAGTTGAGCCCATCCCCCGGCTTGTTGCTCAGCTCTGCTGTTCTCTGAAAGGGGGTGTGGCTCAGGAGTAGCTCATTTACATAGACACAGAAGTGGCACATTTGGGGAAGGAGTGGAATAAAGTGAGTTTGAAGTATTACAAGAATTATCTGAGTGTTCTTTCACAACTCAAGTATTAACACACATACTTTGATGAAACTTTTTGGAGAGATTTATAGTAAGCTCTTAAAGAGCTTTATTTCTTACAAAGTGCTGCCTCTGGAGTCGTATTCCGTAAATAGTAAATAAAAATCTTACCACGTTAATGATTATGTACTTTTGTCGCTTTTATGTATTCATGCATAATATCCGCTATACAAGTATCAGGGAATGAGCTGTTACTATAGACACAAGTGCATAACATATATAATAACCTGTACGACTGTCAATCCGAGACTGTGTATAACGGAGTATTATGTCTCTCTTTGTACGTAAGGTGAAAGTGATAAGCGCTCTGTTGTGCTGGTCTCCGAGCACTATAAAGCATTTTAATTCCCCTATTAAATAAGCTGATGAATGAACGGATAAACGAGCCTCTTTATGCTTCCCTCGCTGGCTGGCTGACGGCCATGAACCGGTCGCGACATCATTGCGATTAATGAGTCCTGCTCTCCAAACGAGGACGCAACAAGTGACCCAAACATGCGCACGCGACAACAAAGCCGCCGCCGCCTTCGGATTTTCTGCCATATTTGACTCGTGAACTATCGTTTAAAACCTGACACCATTCACCCCTTTGTATCACTGTTAATAAGAAAAAAAAACAGACCCATCTCTTTATATATGAATTTATTCCCAAGAGACGGCGATGAATCTCTAAAACCACAAGACAGCACATACTGATGTCGGACACGGCTCCCCCTCTCACTTATAGACTCACGCCGATAAAAGGACGGAGGTGAAGGAGACGAGGGTGACGTGTCGATAAGCCCCGTCTCGACTGACACGTCCTTGGAGCTAATCGGTTTCAACTGCAGCAGGTTGCTGTTACTTCGTGCCAAATGTGAACAAATTAAATGAGGCAATTAAAAGCTGAATAAGCCAGCGTTGATAATTGTGACCTGATATGCCAAGCCCAATTATAATGAAGCCGGTTCTGCTTCACAGGGTTAGCCATGTTGAGACACACAGATGGTAGTTAAGCAGAGAGAGAGAGAGAGACTGAGGAAGTGAAAACAAAAATTATTACGGTGGCAGATTCAAGGGAAAGGGAGAGACAGGAAAGACTAGTAACCAAAATCTAACAGCATTAAGTAACTCGATACCCGAGTAAACAACTTGAGTTGCTGGAGGTTTATAATCGCACATTTGGTTCTAAAAAATGTCAATAAATAACAGCAATAACTGTATTTTCAGTGCTAGGAGGTTACTAGATTATTACCTATATATAGTACGCTTCCAGAATTATCAACTAGCTAGACAGATACCTAGTAGTGATGGGTCGTTCATGAACGATTGGTTCTTTTTGAACGAGTCTTTTATGTGACTCGGAAGAACGAGTAGTCTCGGAGAGTGATTCGTTCATTTTCTACAGGCCGCGCATTCACAAATCATCGCAAATCCTCCGTAGGTTATGTACAGGAACCAGAAATGAGTAGTTACTGCACCTTCGAGTCTTGGTCCGAGTCATTCGTTCTTTTGTCACGTGACTCCCATAGACGCTATGCAGTGCAGTAGATTCAAAAGACCGCACGACTCAGACTCATGAGAAGAACCGTTTAATTCTGTTTCCTGTGTAATGCACTGCACAGCGTCTATGAGAGTCACGTGACAAAAGAACGAACGATTCGGACCAGAAGATACGAGAGGTGAGCTGCTCATTCTGTTTATTATAATATGTCCTTAGCTTCATTGTAATATTTTCGTTACTGGAACTATAGCCAAAATGTGTGTATGTAGACGTGTTGGGGGTCTGTTTATTGAAAATTTCATATTTTATTTTATTTCTGATCAAAAGAATAAAATTAACTAAATTACTCAAAAAAAGATTTGTTCATTTTGATGAACGAGATCCAAAGAACCGAGTCAATAAATGATCCAAAGTCCCCATCACTAATACCTAGCATCCACCAACTAGGTCGTGAAGTGTTTGATGGCATCCAATTCATGTTTCCAGTGTTATAGAGAAAGCATATCTTTTCAAGGACTACTTAAAAATTTAGGAAGCAGCCCTTATTCCACCATCCAACCAGTTCATATATTCAGCATCTAATCGACCCCACTATAGTCCGCAGGGGCTACATTCCAGGACCCTGTGTTGCCCCAGTAAGTCTCTCTGTTCCATGTTCATGGTTACTGTACTACCCTCTCAGAGGACTATCCGTGTTCTCAGAGTCCAAGCCTCCAACTGTTCCAGATTGCCTTGTCTGAATGACTTCTTGTTCTGATGTCACATGTTCCCTACGCCCTATATTACGAAAGCTCGATGGTCCTGTATCCCAGGTCCTATATCTCTAGGCTACACTCGTCTCAGTGCACTATAGTACCCGAGCCATATTCCCAGGGACGACTACTTCCAGTGTTTTAGATTCCCATTGCCATTTATAGCCCAAGTCCACGTATTCATAGGTCTTTGTCTTTTTGCCCTACATTGCATCTGTCAGCTTGATCATCACCTTTACCTACATTACTGTGTAAAGGTCTCGAGCACCTCCTCATTTTTAAAATATAATATTTCGCATCCAAAGAGTCTGACTTTCTAGTATTTTTAATGTAGTCTTAAGGAATAGTTCTCTAGGCTTTTCCAGTCCAGTCCTTGTACCTGAGCAGTTTCAGAGGAATGTTTTTTGTTTGTTAAGCCACACAGTGACCTATGAATCATTCAAGCATCTAACTTAAGTCCTGACCCAGTGAGAAACAGGTGCTGATGATGACAGATGATCAGGCCGGTGATTATTATACTGCTGATGCTGAACGCTGAGTGGGTGGAACAGACGAGAGGGGAAATGAGGTCGCTGCTGAGGTTGTGACCATAAAACAATCTTTAAAAAAACTTTTAAAAATTTGCACAGCACTGTATATTAGAAAACATACCGACTCTGGCGGCAGGAAATCACGTCACTCGCTTTGAGGTTCAACCTGCAGTATTGTATGTTGACCCTACAGTATGACCTGGCAGGTAGAATTTGCTTAGGCAGGTTTTTAAACACTACTAACGAAGCAAAGCGTTCACACACATCCACGTTCTCACACGCACGTTTTCAGGTTCAACCTGTTTACCGGCAGCGACGCTTACATAAGAGCCAAAGTGGAATCTTTTTTTTTTTCTTTTTTCCCCCCTTATCAAGTCTGTTTTACTAACTCCGGTTAACGGTTTCCTACATTACCCACAATGCCGTGTGACTACCTGCTGATAGCGGGGCCACTGGAAATTAGCCCTGACTTCAATCCTGCCTAAAACGAAGTGATGCTGTAGTGATTCAGTGTTTTGTTCATCCAGCTTTCCCGCTCGATCATCCGTAGACTCGTCTCACACAGATCTGCTTCAAAGGGTGTTTACTGTCTCTGCTGTATATCTGCATTGCACTCTGGGAATTTATCAGCAGCATCCGAGAGGTGAACCGAGTTCATGGTGCTATATTCGGGCGTGTTTTTATCTTCTTTTATTTTATTATTTTTTTTATTTCATGCAGCAGTAATACAGTATTGAAAAAAAAGAAGCACAAACGAGAAACGAATGCGAGAAAAAGAGTGCGTTTGAATATTTTATGGCCTAACGCAATGAGTATCATTTTTACTAACGCAGATCGACATCGGTCTTCTACGACTGTTATTACATTACCGATTGCTTCCTTATAGCTGCCAATATAAAGCTCCGTTCACCGGAACGCGGATGACTAACGTCCGTCCCCGTAACCCACCCTGCTGCATAATGGTCGCACTCGGGAGCACGGATTAGATGCCTCCATTTGTTCTAATCGCCGATAGAGAAAGAAAAGCAATTCTACAGTGTGAATAAATGACCACATTCATGGGTGCTTCAAGTGGAACGCAAGCAAGTTTTAATAGACTGGCCTCCAGATGCATTAAAGGCCTAAACAGGATTTCAAACATCCAGAGCATTTCTCAGATAAACAGCCACGATATATACACGGAAAAGTGTTTACTATTCAGACCACGCAGAAATATCAGCTTTCTGTTTTTTTGGTTTCCTGGTATACTAGCATGTGATGTTACGGTATTACTGGCTTGACCCATGACCCCAGCGAGTCAGGGGTTGCACGAGCTGGTGCACCCATACTGTTCCTCCCTAAATAAACTGTGAATGGTTGCTGTAAGAACTGCAGCTGGCATCAAATATGCAGACCTGGTGAGACACCCCTGAAAATGGCTGGGTTATGCAGTTTATCTACAGAACAGTGTAAAACATGTCTCGAGGAACAGTTCTCCAGGGTTCCTAAAGGACTTCTTTTGCTTCTCGTTGTTTTTAGTCCAGCCCCTGTACCTGAGCCGTTTCAGAAAAAAAAGGGAATGTAGAAAAGCTTTCAAATCATCATACACTCAAGAAACTCATCATACACTCAAGTGAAATCCTGTTGAGTTGTTGTTAAGTATCCCGAACCACCTTGCAGGTAGCACATGCAACTTGAACCCACACGTCTGATCAGTGTAACGCTGAGAACCACAGCTCGTTTTAGAAATGGTAGAGCGGGAATGAAAGCAGTGGATGATTTTTTTTTTTAAGTTAAAAATACTACTTATTAAAATACTCACTCACTCACTCTTCTTCTATACCGCTTTATCCTGTATTCAGGGTCGCTGGGGGCCTGGAGCCTATCCCAGGAGACTTAGGGCACGAGGCGGGGTACACCCTGGACAGGGCGCCAATCCATCGCTGGGCACACACACACACTCATTCACACACTATGGGCAATTTGAGAACACCAACTAACCTAACCTACATGTCTTTGGACTGTGGGAGGAAACTGGAGGAAACCCACCAAGCACAGGGAGAACATGCAAACTCCATGCACACAGAGACGGGAATCGAACCTGCCCCAGAATATATATAGATATATAGATATATAATTTCTAAGATTATTGATTACTCAAGTTTGCTTTAATAATAACAAGCTTTATTTTAGTACGCCAAAAAAAAAAAAAGTTTGCAAGTGGTGCCTTTAAATAGAAACCTTTATGAAAATCTTTTAAACGCATTGATGTTTCTGTTGAATATGACTTTTTTTTTTTTTTTGAAAACCTCGGACAGAATAATGATTCAAAGTCCATTCAAATGTTCTTTCATCCATCACTTCACATTAGCAGAGGCATCACTGTGATGGGATTAATGATAGCGCGAGACGGGGCCTGAACTAAAAGAGATCCCACAGAGACCACAAAGCTTTTGGTTTGAATCAACAGTTTCCGTGTTAATAAAGCTACAAATCATCCAGTTTCTTATCGGTAAGAGGTTCCAAACCTTTTGCATTTTACAGCTAACAACGCCAACGACAAAAGCTCTTAAACCCTAATCAACCCAACCACTAAATATGCAGTTAGTGTTGTAACATAATGAACATTGGTAATCAGGGAAAAAAGTCTACACAGGCTACAACACGGCTTTACAAAGACCTTACACTGATTAGGGAAGGATCTGTTTAATCAGCTTTTCACAAAACACAGGATGCATGAATATCACTCAACTCCTTAAGAGGGTTTGGAGCCTACAATGCTAAAAAAAAAAAAAAAAGTCTTTTTTTTTATGGATGTTAGTTTAATAAGTGTAAAGACATGGAAGCGTTCCACTCTTATACAAATGAAAGAGTGTCTGGAATGGCGCGCGTTCCAATTTTAGATAACCAACACTGTCTAAATTACTATCGTAGCATTGTCGAATGCTAGTTAGTTAGCATAGCTTTATTCCTTACCTAGGACTAGACAGACCTGATTAAACTTATGAGCAACTTAACAATGCTTGTGCTGTTAATGTGGGCTTGCTATAGAACAAAAATCATCTTGTTGTGACTTATCAAAACAGCTACGTTTACCTCGTAGCACTATCTGAGCTGTCTCCATCTGCACTAATTACCACGTAGGAGTTCACTTTCTCACATTTACACAGTTAATAAATGATTCCATTCATTTGTCCCTTGTGGCCAGATGCTCCATTTTAGAGGAGCATAATTATTGGATTAAAAAATGCATTAATCGACTGTACATAACAGTATACTGTATATTGTAATTTGTGTTAATAGTGTTACTGTTTTTTTTTTTTTAATGTCCGTTGGAATAAATGTATTTGGACAAATCAAACATTCATGTGCTCTTTTTTCGAAATCATTGTGGATCCTCAGTCACATCAGTGAATATGACAATCCTAAAAAAAAAGATTTATTCCTGATGTACAATCCAGTTTCCTCACACTTCCTAAAGCATGCTGATCAGGAAATTGGCTACTCTGCCCCAGGTGAGAAGAAGTGTGTGAGTGTGTGTGCATAGTGCACTGTGATGAACTGGCATCTCATTCAGAGTATATTCCTGTCTTGTGCCCTGTGTTTCTGGGGTAGATTACATCAGCAGTTACTGAAGATGAAACCAAAAACGTAAGTGAATGTATTTTAAAATAATTACAAGGGAAATTCAGTTTCCTCTCACAGTCTAAAGACATGCAGATTAGGCTAATTGGCATTTGCCAGTAGTGTGTATGCTTGTGTGCCCTGTGATGGATCAGTACCCTGACCAGGGTGTACCCTGCCTCATGCCCCAAGACTCCTGGGATAGGCTCCAGGCCTCTCATGACCCTGAACAGGATAAGTAATATCGAAAGTGAGTCCATAATTTACAAGTATTCAAAAGGAATAATTAAGCAATTGCTGTTGTGCCGGATATCTGCATAGTTCATTCAGTTATTTTGCTCAGCCAACACGTATCCCTCCGCGACTGTTGTAACTAGCTAACTATGACTTGTGGAGCTGGTGAACTGGCAGTTAGTGTAATTGACAGGTGTGGAAGTAAAGTGTGGGTTTAAATTCTTACTGGTACTATGTCGCCAAAAGGTGAGGAGAGTAAACCATGGCGATAGTGGACAGTCCTGTAAATGTTGTATATTTCTCTTTATATTTCCATTTATTCTGCCTTATAATATCCGCTTTGTTAACTTCTGGTTCCCGTAGTCAAATCCCAAATAGCATTAAATGGAAAGCTAGTGCATCACGTAGGATGTACAATCCACTTGTCCCACACACCAAGTAGTGCCGTTGATCAGGGGTTAGCGAGGGATTTGGGTTAAGCCTTTGCGTAGAAGATAGTTATTTTTGTAACTCGCATTTGGCGTAAAAATAAAACAACATGGAGGCAATTCAAAATGACTTAGAAGCGATTATTATGGAGACAAAGTGTTGTTTAAGATGACATACAGTAATAATATCATCTTTGTTGTGGAAAGTGTGGAAAGTGTGCCTGTGACTGGTTTTGAATGTAGGTTTTGGCATTTAGCTGGTCTCTCCTCAGTTTGGCGACCAGCCTTCTTGCACACATGCTGTGACCAACCGTTAGTATAATTAACGACTGTATAACTTGGAGCAATACCCAATGTTGTTACCATCTATTATCACTACTTGTGCAGCGGCTCTCGTTCAGTCAGATTACTTGGTTAGAACTAAATGTTGTATATTATTATTTAAGCATCCATCCATCCATCCATCTTCAACCGCTTATCCAAAGTCGGGTCGCGGGGGTAGCAGTTCCAGCAGGGAACCCCAAACTTCCCTTTCCCCAGCCACCTCAGCTAACTCTGACTGGGGAATCCCGAGGCGTTCCCAGGCCAGTGTGGAGATATAATCTCTCCATCTAGTCCTTGGTCTGCCCCGTGGTCTCCTACCAGCTGGACGTGCCAAGAACACCTCCCTAGGGAGGCGTCCTGGTGACATAATAACTAGATGTTTAAACCACCTCAACTGACTCCTTTCCACGTAAGGAAGTAGCGACTCTACTCTGAGTTTCTCATGGATGATTGAGCTTCTCATCTTATCTCAAAGTGAAAAGCCAGCTACCCTTCTCAGAAAACCGATTTCTTCCGATTGTATTCGTGTTCCCTAACAAAAGCTACACTTGATGCTGTGTGAAAACGCTATGGGAACATCTCCTTGTTCTACTGGTTGTGGTTCGATTGTTTGGGGGAAGAGCACGCTCTCCTCGTGCTTCAGGGAGAGTGTGAGAACTGTGATCTCCTCCCTATTAAAGTGCTGTGCGCGGTGCATTCCTGGGGTTCACATGCAGATCTGACAGACGCGCACGAGACGGAATCCTCCCTCCTTTCTCTCGCGCAGAAAGAGAGTGTGATGAGCCGGGCACTCCCTCATAAGACTGGGGTGGGGCTCGCCGCGTTTCGCAATCCGCCTCAAAGAGCTCGGACTTCCTCACCCCCAGGAGGTCAGTGTTCAAGCTCCGCCACCACTGGTGTTTCGGGCAACACCGGTCTCCAAAGAGATGTTAATTCTTCGGTCACTTCCTGCCATGTTTCAGGATGCCGAACATCTAACACCCCCCATCTAGCCGAAGTGCCAAAACTTGTGGCCCTTTCGGAGAAACTGGCAGCATGGAAGCTACTCCCAGGTATATCTCCTTAGGTACTCAGGACTGTAGAGAGAGGCTACAGGATTCAGTTTGCACATCGCCGTTCGCGTTCCGTGAAACCGGAAAGGGTGCATCTGCTGACTCTGGAATTGCAGACTTTGCTGGGGAAAGGGACCATAGAACATGTTCCACTACAAGACAGAGAGTCAGGCTACTACTACAGTCGATATTTCTTGGTTACCAAGAAAGACGGGGGGCTGCGTCCAATTTTAGATCTTTGTGGGCTGAACCGCTATCTCAAAAAGTACAGGTTCAAAATGTTGACTGTCAAAATGATTGTTTCTTAAATCCAACCAGGGGATTGGTTTATGACAATCAATCGCATATTTTCATAAATAGAAATATTGCCACAACACAGGAAGTTCCTGATGTTCGCTTTTGGGGGGCGAAGCTTACCAGTATCGGGTCCTTCCTCTGTCACCCCACACATACCAGTATCGGGTCCTTTCTCTGTCACCCCACACATATACAAAATGCATGGATGCTGTCCTTTACGACTCCAGGGCATCCGTATTTTGAATTACATAGACGACTGATTCGGCTGATTTTGCCTCAGTCTCAGGAGCTAGCGCTTAGACATCGGGATGTCATCCTAGCTCATCTCCGTTCTTTAGGATTGAGACTCAATGCCATGAGAGCATTTCAGTTGTGGATACGAGCCAGGGGATTTCACTCAAGGGCCAATCCCCAGAGGCAAATAAGGGTTACGCGCCAGGGGCTTCGTCCCCTTTCTATGTGGTTCAGACCCCGGTTCCTGACTTTGG
>JAQMYI010000036.1:31316933-31327837 GCA_030014275.1 Clariallabes melas | reverse complement strand
AACGTTCTACCTTGATGGTGTCCAAGCACTAGTGAAACACTGGGATAAGTGCATTAGTGTATCAGGGTATTATATAGAGACATAAAGGGAGTTTTTACTCTCAGAACCGTATTCTGTTATTCTGCACAATCAAAAGTTCTTCTTTGACTTGAACGCCTCACAGAAATATGAAGGAATTTAATCAAAACTACTTAAATACTCGATTGCTAGGATTTTCTTCATAATATCCACACCAAAACACGCCTGTATGGAGTGCAGGGTCAGCGGTCAGACAGCCACGGCCACTAGCATAACATTTAAAAACTGCATCCATGTTTTTTTTTTTTTTTTTTTTTTACAGACTTGCTTATTATGGCACAAAGCAACGATTAGTAGGCAAAAACCTGGAAAAAAAAAACACAAAATCGAAAAGAGAAAAAGATCACCAGAGGGGAACCAGTGCACAGGCAGAGAGGCAGAGCAGAATTCATATTCATGAAGGATTTTACATCAGCCTGAACACACACACACACATTCATGCACACACACGAGGGTTTTAAAAATCCAGTTTTCTTTAAGAGAGTTTAAGACAAAGCTTACATTGCTTGTACAGTATGATTGTCTATAAATGAATTAGTTTAGTAGTGATAGTAGTAAGTAGTATAATTGTACCACACTACAGTAAACGGTCCTGTGCATCACCCGATCACTGTGCTGTTCCCGTCGACACGCCTGTACAAGCCGACAAGGCCAGTCGAGTTTTCAGATGAACATAAACATCAGCTTCCTTTAATAATTTATTGACATGCATAATGCATACCCTACACCAGGCCTTGATTTTTTTTTTTCTGGCACTTCCAGAGAAATATCTGTGATTCATGCAAAGGGTCAATTAACCTCACAGACTAAAGAAATGCTTGCAAGATTATTATAATAACGATATGATGATTTGTGTTATTTTTACCTTATTTTACCTCGCTGTGCTAGCTCAAAGTGCTGAACAGATCAAGTAGGAAAAAAAAGAACTAAAATGCATAAAAGAGAGAAAATATACTGTTAATATGGACGAAATGAATAATATGAATTGAATTCAAGGACATTTATTAAAAAAAAAAAAAAGAATAATTAAGGTAATAATCAGCAAACATAGGGGTCCTAAATTTGAACCCTGTGGCACTCCGTAATTAATGAAAAAAAAACGCTCAGCTTGATTAATACTACTGTAAGTAGGTTACTTATTAATGTATCAAGCATGTATACTATATAGTATCGACAAAGCTGTATAGACACTGCTGTGAGCTACCAGCCTTAACTACTTATATTCTTAGCCTAAAGCTTTTTAGGGTTTTATTTTCTTGAGCGCAAGCCACAAAACCCTACTTTCACTCCATCATAGGCAGCATGACGGTTGACGTTGTGAAAGTTCACATGGAAGGTCGGCAGATTTACAGGCGCCGCGTTCACCCACACAATCACAAATAAAAATCAAGTGTACGCCGAGCAATGAGTTAACAAGAGACAGGGAGAAAATTGGAAAATGTCAAACAAGGTGGAGCAGAAGAATTAATTTGTCCAAGTCTGCGTGTGTGTGTGTGTGTGTGTGTGTACACGAGATAACTAGTTGGAAGTGCAGAGACATTTTTTCTCCCTCTCAGTGTCCAGTTCTAATGCAGCAAAAAGACACGAACAGAGAGAATGAGGAAAAAGAAATGGACCGATAGATTGAATGCTGTGTTGTGACAGGCGAGAAGTCGTGCATGAAAGAGTGACAGAATAAAAAGGGTCAAAGAATGAGAACGTGAGAAAGACATAATGTGTGTGTGTGAGAGAGAGAGAGAGAGAAAAAGGGAGAGGGGGTAAAAGAGAGAGAAAGATAGAGGCTCAGTTGGTGTCAGGGACTGTGTGTCCTGTGCCAGGCTGGAATAAAGTGTCCGTGTCGAAGGCCTGAGCTTTCCCCAGGGCTGTGCTGATTAATTGAGCTGTCCGAGCCCTCTGATGGCGGCTCCTTTACGTAGAGCTCCTGGGAAACTCACCCGGCTTCCATCAGAAAGGGAAAGAAAAAAAAAAACGTTTTCCCGTGCTAAAATTAGAGACTTTCGGTTTCTCGCTGTGTTCTTACATCAGCATGCTCTTCACCTTGCCAGAGGGGTTTAATGATCATCATGAAAGTGTGTGAGAGAGAGTGAGGGAGAGAAAGAGAGAGAGAGAGAGAGAGAGAGAGAGAGAGAGACACAACAGGACAGACAAACACCAACTTGGACACGTCCCCCTCCTGCCTCAGTCACTCACCGGCAGTGTGCGGCGGCGGCGGCGGCTGAAGATGAAGCACTGCTGTCTCAGGTAAATGGCCACCAAAGGCCAAAAATGGTGCAGTGTTGACTCTGGGCAAAGCTCAGCTATTTTATTATTCCTGACCTTATACTTTAAACTTTCTAGTCTTTTTATTTCTGTCATGTAGGGGGTCCATGAGAGCGCAAGTAAAGAGTGTGAGAATACAAACAAGTCAAGGTGCTCGGATTTTCAGCTCAGGTTTATAGACAGAAGGTCGAAAGAAAAACTCTCAGCTCTTATCCTATAAAAATAACATTTGAGATACTGTAGAGAAATAGTAATAAAGTATAATACGAGGTGCGTTCTTGTCAAATTGGTACTCGGTAATTAGGGCGCTGGCATTTACGGAAGACTTCAAGTACAGTAAGGTGATGAGACTCTTAGCCGCGGTAAAACATTTGAACGGTGCAAACGTTTTAAAGAAGGCCGTATGTCCGTGAATGATGATCCCGGCCGAGGTGGCTCCGCGTTCCACTGAACATTTAGCGCCTGATTCCGCCAACTTGCAGAAGAGATGCAGCTGTCTGTGTAAACTGTACACACAATCATACACCAACACCACTTGCACGTTACAGGAACTCAACTATAGTCCTGACCTAACTCCAAGACATTTTCCAAGACATGTTAATCTGCACAAAAAAATCTAAAGTCCAGGTTTGACTTGAATTTACTATTTCTAGTTTGTTCGCTCAGGAACGTTCACCGTGCACGGGTCTGTGTACAACATTTAGCAGGATTCGTGTTGCGTGTACTGTATGTATCGCCTCCGCTTTAAACGCTCCGGATCACGCGAAGTCACTTCTCAAGGACTTTTCTCGCCGCTCGTTCTCTTTCTCGCACTCCCCCATCTCTTTCAGCGGTATTTCCGTCCTGCCGCAAGGTGACTGCTTGTTCCTGCGCGTTCAGGCACGGTGTAGCTCAGTCTGTGTGTTTTGCTCATGCTCTTTTCCATCCTTCCACCTTTCAACTGTCCTCGCGCACAAGCGGCTCATCCAAAACAGGCCGCGTACATGAAATTCAGCGTGAGCCACAATGAAATGTTCTGCCAGGCTTGACCGCAAAGATGAGGCGCAGAAAACACACACACACACACACACACACACACACACACACTTATGCAGAACACAACTAATTAAAGCAATGCTTCCGTGTCAAATGTCCACTCAGCCATTTGACTCGACTTCACACAATATTTCATCTGTACACCGAGATGGTGCCGTCGACTCAGAGCGGTCGATATCGCTCAAAGCAGCTCTATTATTACACGCAAATGCAGATCAGCTATAAATACTTTTTTTTTTCTTTAATAAAAAGAGGAAAAGGATTGTAGAAATAATTGCAGAAATCACTCTTTCAAGACGACTCACAAGAGACGAAAACCCTGAACAACATGAAGCGCTCTAGAAGAGGAAGGAGTTCTGCATTTCCTCTCCTCATTCTAGTCTGTTGTTACTCTTTTTATTTGTTAACTCTACTATTCAGGAGCTGAGAAAAGGGAAAAATAAGGAACAAAAACGTAAAGTAAAACAACTCACTCAGTTGTCAATGACATCAGAGAGGAGAAGGGAAAAAAAGAAATGAGCAAAGAGACAATTAACGGAGTTATAATTCTGTACGTCGTGCTAATGAGCATGTCTTAGTGCGGATTAGGCCGATGGGCATTGTTCCCGTAATTCCTCTCTATTGTAGTACGCACAAAGCGAGGGATAAAAGAAGACGAAGGAGGAGGAAAGAACCAGAAGAGCCGCCGAGTACCGTGTTGGACGAGTGACGCTGTCAGTCACCGTCTCCCTTCACTCATGCTAGACAAATCCTCAGCATGCTGCACAGCGAACGCCAAGACGTTCGTCTTTTAATTGTAGCCTGACAAAAGGCGTCTCGAATTCACGGCTGAGGCACAAAAGCGGCTCTCAGACTTCATCTTTACGGACGTTTGAGCAGCACTTTGGTAAGATGAGTCACAGGCCAGCGTGCTCGGAATGACTGTACGGTGCGGCGTAAGCTCGGGCTCCTGAACAATAGCCGACGAGTGCTTAGCATTGATTGGCATCGCGCTGTTTGTTGGCTTTGTGCCTGTCAGTCTTCTCCCCCGCCCAGTCAACACTGCCGGCTGCGTTATTATCCAACATGTCTGTTTATTTCCAGCTGCAGCAGGCAAACACTGACACTGGTTCTGTGCGGAAATATTTCGATACCAAGCTTCAGTCTGAGGAACTAACTTTGAATTTTCCAGCGGCCTCTCCCAGGAGGAAGCCTAACGGCTAATGAGCAGTAAGGACATTCTGATGATGATGATGTCCACCGTCGGACAGGGCTGTTTTTTAAAATCTTGAATTACTTTGAAATATTGAGATAACAACATTGAACCTACAACCCAAGCACAACGTTACAAATACAGCCTTAAAATGATAACAATTTACCATCAGAACATATCCATGGTCCCTAAAGTTGCTAACAAGGTTTAGAATTCACAATCTGAGATTTCTTAGATTACTCTACTGTACTATGGTGTTTGCGGCGCTCATCGTTACGTACGCGCATCTACCAGCATCAACAGCATGCCCCCTAGTGGTCCAGAGAGAAGCGCGCAGCACTAACAACGCAGTTTGACTTCCGCTCATGCCATCGGTTTGGCATTAATACTGTTTTCAAGTCTGTTTTGTAATATTGTGCTAAGGGCGTTTTCGTTCAACGTCACGTAGTCGACCTTTTTCTGACGTCATTTCAGCAGATTCATTCTAACTTTCAAAAACAACCAGATGCCAGCATTGTCTCAATATCAGTGCCTGTACCTCACCGAAACATTTTGACAACCGAGCAAATAATTTTCAAATCTATTGTTAGTTTTTTTTTAATTTTTTTTATAAATCTTGGATAAATTGAATAAACTGCAATTCTACTTTGATGACCAATGAAATACCACTTTCTGATGCAACCCCTCACGTTTTATCCAGGCTTGAGACCGGCACTGCCTCCAGTGGCTGGGGTTTGGGCGTTGGCTGGGAATTGAACCCATGCCTTCCTTCCGTATGGCAGACTGTACCATTGAGCCACCAATGTCCTACCACACACAAAGTGATTTATATTTTAAAAAATGTGAGATATCTGGGATATACCAACCTTAACTTCAGGATATGGATCAGCATACTATATGGAGGACCACTTTAAAAATGTGGTCTTGAGCATGTTATACTGTACTCGGGCACAAGAATAGCAAATGTGAACGCTAACCAGAGCTAAATACAGAAGTGGGCTGCTGTTTTGAATGTAAGGTCATAAACACTGCCTGTCCTGTCCTGTCCTGTCCTGGTCACCGCAAAGCCGCGAGGACATTTTGGTTCCTGCTCTGGACGTACAGTCTTGGTCATCTCCATATCTTAAGTTCTGTTGAAATCCTTGTTGTTCAGGATGTTGTTGTTTTATTACTGCTTATGGCTGGTGTGGTAGCGAGCTTGCTAATAAAACTCAGTTTAGCAACCTAGGTCGATTTCCACCAAATTATCAAATGTACAGATTAGTGTGCACATAATAAAAGGTGATGTTTTACACGAAAATCAGTTTTGAAATGTTGAAATGGTGAGACCGGGGTTGACTCCGATGTGTGAAGTCTAATTAGAACAATGCTAATTTATATTACACTTCTAAATTTTCTCTTTTTCATTCCTAATTTGATCATGTCTATTTCTGTAATTGACTAAAGTGTAGAAGATGAAAGTTCTGGTTTTATTGATTCCCTTAGGCCAAGCTCTGAGCTAATGTCAAATCATATCAGCTGCTGTAGAACCGGATAAATGCTGTTAAAAGGCTGCTGGCCCCGTGATCACATGCTGTATATGAATATAGCACAAGTGTGGAGTGTAAGTGAGCAACAGATCTCACACATACACAGCGTAGCGCAGCATTGAACAGCACAGCAGGTGCACATAACAGCATATGAGGAAAGGGGAATATCTCACTCTCACACAACCACACATGAAGCGGTGGGCGGGGAACCCTTCCCGATTCTCCCATTAAGACGTTTCACACATAACGCAAGCTGTAATTGTAACGCGATGACACTCGGCGTCTCCTGATGAATGGATACGTGATGAAACCTCCACAGATGATGCAAGGATATAAAGAGATAAAGGAAATGTTGTATAGGTGCGAGGATGCTAAACATGCGACATCTGTTTCCCTTCCATTCAGAAAGTGAAGAACTCCTACTGTGAATTAGGGTTCAGGTAATGAGCAGAAAGTTCAAACAAACAAATAAACAAACAAGAAGTAAATAAAAAATTTCAAATATACATTAAAAATGACACACTGATTTAACACACTCGCTCATCGTCTATACCGAAATTATAAGGAATTTATGCTCTTTTTGGGGGGTTCCTGGGAGGCCAGATTTGGGACTGCTAATTAGACTAATCTGCATGTCTTTGGACTGTGGGAGGAATCCGGAGTACCTGAAGGAAACCCACCAAGCACGAGGAGAACATTCAAAATCCAATGCACGTACACAACCCGAGGAGGGAATCGAACCCCTAACCTGGAGGTGCAGGGAGACAGCGCTAACCACTACGCCACCGCGCCGTACAAAACAAATACAAAATGTTTTTTTTTTTTTTATTATTATCATATTTATATAAAAAGATGTTGAACACATTCTTGACATTTTCCCATCAGAACTACAACTACTAATCATCGATTGGCAAAATTATCGGCACCCTTTTTGTTTTTGTTAATTGATTTTTTTTATTTCTGAAATCGAATGAGCTCACACCGGAAAACAGATGTTGGTACGTCTTTCTACCTTAAAGTTTTTACGAGCTTTTGCCTTCATTTCAGGTCACATGACCAGACACATTTACTTCATGCACTTGAGTGGTACTTTTTTTCCACAGCACAGAATGGAAGTCTCCATTATAAATGGTCAATTAGAAAATGTTGATTAAGTTTCCAAAACTGGAAGGAGAAGTTCAGGGAATTATTGTTTTTGTGTGTGTCAGCATTTCAGATGTGAAGCAAACCGTGAAAAAGAAAAGCGCTCTAGTATTCTGCACAAATAAAAAGTCCCAGTTTGACTTGAACACCCCTTGTAGTTTGATAAGAAATGCTTATTTTCCAGATTTTCCATAACATTATGACACAATGTTGTGCAACGAATAGGGACGTGTTAATGTTGGTAAATTGTAAGTGAAACTGTTAACTAATTTGCAAAGTTATTTATCATAACAAGTGAATATGTGATGAACTAGAATTACGATTATTAGATTAACACAATAATCTTGTTGATAATCTCAAGTATCCATGTTACACTTATCTCGAAAAAGGTTAATTATTTATCTATTTATTTTAAATGCAATAAAATGCGAGTTGATATAAGGTTTGTTGTAATAACTCTTTCGGCCATTTTGGATGTGTAAAAGAACCAACAAGTCTGTCGACGCATGACGTTGTCGAGTCGCTCCACTTCTGTCCCGACTTTTATCGCAAGAACAAACATGGCGTGAAAACATCCAAAAGATTATCAGGGAGATTATTATTACTTCTGTGGAAGCTGTTCCTTTTCTGTTTAACCTGCCTGATAAGAGACGGACACGGAGAGCGTGAGATGTTCCAGAGACGGGCTGCATGAGAGAAAGTGAGAGCGGAGCGAGCCGAGCTCCAGCTGAAGAGAGCTTTTTCAGAGCTCGGGGCAGAGAGTGGCACCGTGCCAGCAGAATCAAAGAGTGCTTTTCTTCCCGTTGAGGCGCCTGGGCACGGAGGTCACCCCGCCTTTCAGAACGCGCCGCAAGGGGGTGGGGAGGGGGGTATTTTGTGTGTGGGGTCCAATCAAATGTCCCATGTAAACATTTGATTGGACTTTGAACCTTAGATGAGCTTATGGATAAATATCCAGCGTTCCTCGAATTGAATCCAGGACACTGTGTTTACTGCAGCTTAAACTGGGTTAAGGATCAAATCAGTTAAACAGAAACAGGTTAAACATGTTCGACCAGAACGATTGAATTCCACACTGTTGTTAGAGCATCGCCGCTGCTCAGATTTTCGTGTAATTCAGTCACTTCCAATTTGTTCACAGTTTGTAAACTAAAGTAGCCGGGCTTCGCATCATTTGTAGTTTGTAGTTTGTCCTCCTGCTAAAGATTTGATGTGTTAAATACCCATCTAGCACCGTTGGGGCGGCAGGCCAACCATTTATTTTTGTTGGTTACCAAAAGTATTGGAACAGATATCCTTAAACTATATAACGTTTAAAACTACACATGTTTAATTGCATATCCTTCACTTGCAATAACTTGCTGACCCCACTGACGTCATAAAGCCATCGCATTCTTCTTTTGTGAAGCTTTCCCAGGCTTGTACTGCACATTCTTTTAGCTGTTATTTGGCTCTGAGGGTTTTCCTCTTCAGCCTCTTCTTCAGGATGTGAAATGCTCTTCTGGGGGATTGACCTGGCCAGGCTTAAAGCCTTCCGCTTTGTTGTGCTGCCAGTGTGTTTTGGGGTCGGGGTCTTCCTGTATGGAGAGGTTTCTTCCAATTAGACTGAACGGGTTTCTCCGTAGAGTAAATTAACGGACATCGGAATTCATTCTGCTGCTCACATCATAGCGTGAGTTCAATCATCAATAAGTACGAATGTTTCAGAACCCACCACCCACATGCTTGTATGTTTTGGTTCATGAGCAGATCTTTTCCAAACGCTGACCTTTTCATCATTTTGCTAGAGGTTCATCTCAGTTCCAGAGCCTCTGTGCTTCATCTTTGCATGCATTTCTGAATTCCAGTCTGTCACTTTGATTCCTACTGCCGATGATCTCTATATTTCTGCTCTTGAGGTCATTTCAAACGGTGGGCCGTGATCCCTTTTCCCCTGCCCTTAGAAGTTGTCTGAAGTTGGTTGGTGATGTCACTAAATCTTGTTTGTAGGTTTTTCTCCATAATGTTTCTGCCATCGATTGCTGTTGTTCGCCTTTACAGTATGTCTCGTAAGCGTCTCGCCAGCGTAAAAGCAGTGGCGATAAAGCAACAAGGATGGAGACAAAAGTTTGTGCTTTTAAACATGAACCATCTGCACGATTCTAAAGAACAAGGACATGGAACATGTTAGTTTTATACTGTGTATAGCCAATTGTGCTAGTATCCTAGTACCTAGACAATGTTTGTTGGACTTACGAACAAACTGGACTCATGAGCGAGCTGTCGTAACAGAACTCGTTCATATGTTGAGGACTTACTGCATTACATCTTCAGCTTTTCTTACTTACTTACTTATAATCCAAGTGTCTTATTTAGAAATGTAAAAAAAAACGTCAGCTTTTTCACAGTAATAACTTGTTCTGATAAATATACTGTATTGTGATAAATACACGACTTCCACACGTTTCCAGTTTTACTCCAGGCCTTAAAGGGTTAATGCAAGGAGAATGAAATGAAACCAGAATAAGCGCATCATTAAGCACATGAGATACATGCAATCCTCTGTAATGAAGAAGGCTGAGAATCTGAAGCTGGGAACTCGCCGGGGGTTTGCCTCCTGGCAGTGTAATGAATCCAATTAATCTGATTCTCAAGGCAAAATGTAAATGTCTAGCACAGAAAGCAATATACGTACATATATAAAGGGGAAATAGATTCATTGTGATGAGTCGCACAGAACTCGTGATTGGTGAGTTCATAAATGTTCAGTATATAGGAAGTAATAAAGGTGGCACCTAAGACGGGATATGTAACCATGAGGACGCCGTAGTGATGTCACAAAACCTCACATGAACACTGTACAAGCAGAACTGATGGTTTTTCTTTACAGTATCATTGAAATCTCTTGGAATTGCCTAAATCTCTCATTTAACGACAGTTTCTCTTACAACTCATTCACGACATAGAGTGCACAATTTGATGGAAAACGAGGGAGGAAACTGGAGGACCATGAGCAAACCCAGACGGACACATTGGAGAGGCGGGGAACACTATTCCGACAACATGCTGTATTGTATGCCATGTGCACAAAACCCCTCTGACATCTAAAATAAAGATAACACTGCATATATAGTTTTTTACTTTTATGCTACGTAGAAAAAAAAATACACTGTGTTGCATTTATGAAATCAATGAACTGCTGCAGAGAAAACTAAATTTAATTTCTTTCTACATGCAACAAGAACAATTTGAACTCCAAAAAAAAAAAAAGACGCTGGGTTAAAAGGTTATTTTCAAATAAAGAAACTCAGTGTCTATTTGAGTCCTCCTCGTATTCATGAAATAAAAAGCCGAATTTAAATTATCCTGCAGCAAACCAAAAATGCCGTCTGCTTCTGTGTGCCGTCATCCGTTTATCGCGTGTACTGGAGCGTACAGTCAGATGTCGACCTGAACAAAGCCGAGGCTCGAAAAGCTCAGTGAATCGCGTGCCGGCGGGTGTCGCACATCGGCGGCTGTGACGCATATTTTGAGCGATGAAAAATTAAACACGTTTATTTTTATTTATAAATTTTTTTCTTTTTTTTTGGATTTTTCCCTGATTTTCTCCCTAATTTAGTCGTATCCAATTCCTCCCCGTCACTAGGGGGCTCCCACATCAAGCTTCTACTATCAATCAGTCGGGTGGG
>JAQMYI010000036.1:31294642-31308917 GCA_030014275.1 Clariallabes melas | reverse complement strand
AGATGTATCTTTATATACACACATATGACGTCAGACAAAAATTTATACACAGTTCAGGAAAAGAAAAGTAGTATGATGTATATTCTATTAATGTAATATTTATAATATTATCATATATATATATATATAAGATATAGCAATAAATGTACTACTAAAATATTTATACAGTTTTTCTTTTCTTGAAGTGTGTATACATTTGTGACTGATTGTATATATACAGTATATAAATTTTGGATTTAAATTAAATACATATCGATACATATATGTGTAGATTGATAGATAGATGTATATTTGTACACACACAAAAGCTATATACTGTGTGTGTGTGTTTATATATATATATATATATATAAATAAATAAATAAATATAAATATATATTTGTGCGTGTGTGTACATATAGATAGATAGATAGATAGATAGATAGATAGATAGATCTACACACAGTGAATCAACAATGTCTTTAAAATATAGTTATGTGAATTTTTGTTTGTTTGTTTGTCCACCTGATCAAGTTCTTTGTGGTAAAATGATTCTGGGTTCCTTATAATAATGAAAACAATTTGAAAAATCCCACATCTCTCTCTCTCTCTCTCTCTCTCTTGCTCTCTCTCTCACACTGTGCTGTATCACATAAAAAGCAACAAGAGCAGTCTGGGGTCTTTTGAGACCTAACAAAAAGCAGGCAGTGAGCAGTCAGATATGAAACTTGTGGGATAAAAGCAGAAAAACTACAAGGCAGCATATTGGACGTGGTGCGGTGCTCCTGCTGATGCGTCTCCTGCGTTCAGTGCATTAATCTTCAGTAGGTGTTTTGTCCTGGTCAGGGTTATGGTTATGGTTTAACCCTTTAATTGACTAAATGTATTTGGAAAGGGGGGGAGAATCCCTTCTTATTCTGTTTGATGTGAAGTAACACGAAGTGAGGAGAGAGAGGAGTTCCTGGGAGGCCAGTGATTCAGACATGAAGCGTGCAGTCCGATCATGTCCCCGGTGTACTGAGGAAACGTTCTACCTTGATGGTGTGAAAGCACTAGTGAAACACTGGGATAAGTGCATTAGTGTAGCAGGGGATTATATAGAGAAATAAAGGGAGTTTTTACCTCTTATACCTGTGTTCTGTTATTCTGCACACTCAAAACTCCCACTTTGATTTGAACGCCACCCGTATTTCCCTTAGAAACAGGAAGCCAGAGCGACGTTGTCTTGAAGTGCTTCTATGTCATGCACAACTGTCAACAGCATTCAAGAGCAGCCATGCAGCACACACATACCGTCACCCCATCACCTCAACCTAGCCAAACCTGACAGTAGCTTAGCAACCTGCTAAACAGAAGAGACTCCATTTAATTCTTTCACTTCAGCACAAACTTCAACTTTAAAATCTCTTTTTTAACGATGTTTACTGATAAACAGCTGACAGACTCCTGCAGTACAGCAACACGCCAGCCTCTATGGTGTAAGATGTAAAAAAAACACCAGTTTTCATTTCATGGAAACGTCTTTTGTTTTACAGATTGTAAAAAATATATAAGCTTTTATAAAAGAAGCGTTCGTATATTCGCTGAGGATATTTCTTCATACGAGTTAACATAGGTCTCAGCGGTCCCCCAAAGTGTGTGTGTTAAAGCTCTAGCTGTAGTTAGTTCAGTGTCTGTACACTGTGTAAATGCCTTACCGCTGAGCAACAAGTGGGGGAGGGGCATCTTCTTCTATGAGGTCACATTGGTCTGCACGGTGGCTTAGTGGTTAGCACTGTCACCTTACACCTCCAGGATCCGGGATCGATTCCCACCTCGGGGTCTGTGTACATAGAGTTTGCATGTGCTTGGTGGGTTTCTTCCTTATACTCCAGGTTCCTCCCACAGTCCAAAGACATGCAGGTTGGGCTAATTAGCGTTCTTAAATTGCCCGTAGTGTGTGAATGTTGACTAGAGGTCTTACCATTGGCTTCCATGGTCCCTAGTTAGGCTACAGAGGTTCCAGGTCACATTAGGTGGAAATGACAAAAGTAAAAATGACTACAAAAGTTAACTTTTGCATAATAGTTCACCTTTAAGTCTAGATTTGTCCTGTGTGTGTAGTATACTACTGTATATTTTATTTAAATTTATTTTGTAGCATCTTGGACAGTAATGATCAGAAACTAGTTTGTACGGTTTTAATTTCTAACGGTTTGAATTTATGAGAATGTGTACCTGTTGGAAAAAAGGAAAATAAAATAAAAAAAAGCTTTGCAAAAATTCACTGGTCACTTTCCCAAATCCTCCTTCTACGCAGGGAAAACGGTAAATTAAAAAACTATCACCATGAACAATGTTGTTAGTTTTGTAGTGTGATCTCAGAATAAGGAAAAATCCACATGGAACCTGAGGATGAGCGCCCCCTGCCGCTCACTCTGGAAAATGTTTCAAAGTAAGAATTCAAGTAAAAAAAAAAAATCCTGTATTATATTATATTATATTATATTATATTATATTACATTATATTACATTATATTATATTATATTATATTATATTATATTATTAAAATATAAATTTTATTAATATTTACTGACTAAATGTATCTATGTTAGCCTTATTATTATTATTATTATTATTATTATTATTATTATTATAATGAAAGTTAAGATACATGAATTCCAGTATAACATAAATAAGCAGTTCAGTGTTCAGTTTCAAGATGAATATTTGAGTCCTGATTAATTTATTAGCAAACTGCGCAGAATTTTTTATTAGTTACAGTTTAAAACTGTTTAATCGCTTAAAAAATTATAATAATAATCTATATATTACTATATTATACCTTTTTCTTGTTTTAACATTAAACATTTAAACAACTGAAACTTTTTGACTTTAACTTTGAGTCATTTCTTTTTTGCAGGAAACTTTCCCTTTAAGTGAGTGCACTTTTAAATCATTATCTACACTTTTATTTCAGTGGAATTTCTCAGTATTTATTTTTCCTTCAACCTGTGTGTGTGATTTATAATTAATTGATTCATGTTAATACCAGAACAAACAAAAACAACAACAACTACAACAAAAAACTGAATCTGCACACATGCTGTAGCTTGTAGTATATTTTTTCCTTCTTTTTTTTGGCCTTTTACATAGAAAACTCTCACTAACCTGGAAAATGTGAAGAAGAAGAAAAAAAAAAGAAACTTCTACACATTGCACCCCCCCCCCAACACACACACACTTTTTATACTCCATTCACCTCCCTTTATTTTTAGATTGCTTTTATTAGTTTCTACATACATTCTACTTCTAATTAATTTACAATATTTATAATATATATATTTAGGATAAATACTCATTGTATTTAAATATACAGATTGGAAAACTTCTGAACTAGTTCTTACAGTTTCTTGAGATACAAGGTGTGATATATGGCTAATTTAATATATCTTATATAATATAAGATATCCCTTTATTCATACCACAGTGGGAAAATGTATAAGGACGGGTATATGTGACAGCATTTACGATAGATAGATAGATAGATAGATAGATAGATAGATTTGAAGAGCATTAACAATTATGTCAATAGAAGGTAATCACAGAATTTGTGTGTGTGTGAGTGAAGAGGAAGCCTTTATTGGTCACATAACATTATAATGAAATTCGTTTCTTCACATATCGGAGCTGAGGTCAGAGTGCAGGGTCAGACATGGTACGGCGCCTCGGACCAGACGGGGTTAAGGACCTTGCTCAAGGGCACAACAGTGGCAGCTGGCGCTTGAACCGCTGACCTTCTGATCCTAGGGTTAAGATAACCCAGAGCCTCAACCCACTGAACAACCACTGACCACTCTGTGTGTGTGTGAGATTGAGTGAGAGTGAGAGAGAGAGAGAGAGAGAGAACTAGGCCAGAAGTTCTCCAATCACTACATTTACATGGCAGTTCTAGTTGAGATAAGTTTTAAAAGTGTGTGTGTGGTATGTGAGTATGTGCAGAGCGGAGTCCTCTGAATGACACCGACGTTCCCCCTTCACACCTGCACTGAAGGGTGAGAGCTTCCCGGAGCTCCAATATGCTGAAACATCTGGCGTGTCAAGTAAGAGAGGTTTGTGGTTGACTGTCACTTTGCATTAAGGACAGAATCACTGTCAGGGACGTTGGAGCTACTTTTTCAGAAAGGGTACTGGAGTTTTGAGACAAGGTGCTGTCGGCCCACCGGCATAGGTACATATCTGGGAGGTTCAGGTGTCACATGTTCACCTGGCGTTACCGTCTCTGTTCCTCTCCGGTGTTTAGCTGGCTCAGGGTCAGAGGGAGGAATTGAAACGCTTTTGTGATATTGCTGACCAAATGTTAACGCACCTGCTGCCCAAAAAACACTTAGGTCTGGTCAAACAATGACCAGAGACTGTTAGACTCACCCCGTCTTGGATGAACCTTACCTGCAATTATACGTTACAGTACAGTGTTCTTTAGAATCATGTTCATGTTAAAAGAATGAACAATGTCTGCCATCTTTTCATCTCGCTCTATTCTCTCAAATTTTTTCACTTTTGTCTCCATCGTTAGTTATTACTTCTTAGCAGTACCAGCTTCATTGCTGCTGCTTTTACGCTTGCTTCTGGACATCCTGGGCTTGTACTGCCCTAATGTACTCTATACTGTACTGTACATGCACTTGCAGAGGATACACGTTGCACACATCACAGTGTATATCGGACATGTGATTTAACTTCTGTGTTGAACGCATTGTTCGTATCTTCAAACGTTTGTAACTCGAATGTTCATATGAAAGGGACTTACTGTATTTACTTAAGTACAGTAAGAAAATAATATTTACTTAGTCACATTCAGTTTGATACTAGAGAAAAAAAATCTAATTGATTGACATTAAAATTTATTTATTGATTGATTGATTGATTGATTAGTTATTGGCTTTATTACCATTCGGCATCTGGAATACACAAACATCAAAGCACAGTCTGGTGTCTTCAAACACATTTTGTTGTAGAAGACCTGTTGCATAAAGGTAGTTAAAAGATATCCCCATGCTACATCCCTAATAATAGTATTCCATGTTATCTATCATGTAAGGTTAGGACTATACGAATATGAAAGTCAGACAAATTGTTTATGGAATAAAAACAATTTGTGTGGTAAAGGGACGTTGATGGGGTGGGGCCACACCCCCTCTTCCAACTACATCTATGATTGCTATCTATGAAACACATTAACACTCTCAGCATGACTGTGCACAGATGATCAGGCACATAATGTACTAATAAAGCCAATTATCAATCAATCAATCAATCAATCAATCAATTAATTTATTGTCAATCATTTAGATTTTTTTCTAATATTAAACTGAATGTCACAGTTAAAGAGACCTCATATTAAAAAAATGCTGAATCTGTGAAGACACTGGGCATCAAGTTAACCTTTTATTGCAGCAGAGTGTTTTTGAAAATGTCTGTGGAACATTTTAAGGAATCTAGTTTGACAGGTGTGTGTGTCTGTGTGTGTGTGTGTTTTCTATTTGCCAATTGAACTAGATTTGATTTATGTTAACACAGAGAGTTTAAACAGGACCTGCTGTAACTGTTGCATTTTTGGCCTTTTACATAGAACGTGCTCATAAATCAAGAAACCTGATGTTCAGGTTAAAGAAAAAAAAAACCTGGAACTTCTAAACACAACCTTTAAAATATCTCTGTAGACCTAGTGTTTGACCTGTAGAGGAAACCAGTACTACACTTTACATTAACTTACCTAATCGCTTGTTTATAATATATGATTCGGAAGGTGTATGAGGAATCGGCTTCAGCTGCATGCCTACAAGCTCCGCCTACTAATCCTGTCTTTACCTGTCAATCCGATTTCCCCCCATGTGTGTCTAATTTAGTGTAACTTAATTAGGCGTTGCAATAATGAGCTAACAAAAGGAATACAACAGTTATCCAAGCAAACAGAAAATAAGTAGTTTGTGTAGAAAAGAGAGTTACAGTAACAGTACTGTGAATAACGATGGCAAAAACTGTCGGAAATAACTGCAAAATCCATTATTTTTGTCCGTTATTTCCCCTATTTTGCTTCTTCTTCATCATTTAATGGCTATAAACTAGGGAGGGTTAATCGTATAACACACTTCCTGGCCACACGTGAAGCCACATAACTGCTTCTTTTAAAACTGATGATAAGCGCCATCTGCCCTCTTCTACATACTCAAGCTTGAAGATGTCTGATTGGCCAGTATTGTTAAGGGAGAAGAGAGTATGCCCCTCCCACTCTGTCCTCCCACCTATGTCTCTGCCTTGTCATTGTTAGGATACCAAAATACAGTAATTATGATCTCCCAACAATAGTATGAACACATTTTTCTTTTTCTTCTTCTTTTGACTGAAGAAACCATTTGTCTCCATCTACCACATCTTCTCTTGTCACTCCAACCTCCTGCATGTCCTCCCTCACCACGTCCATAAACCTCCTCTTGGACCATCCTCTTCTCATGACTCTAAAATTCTCCTCCTGATATACCCCTCATCCCTTGTCTGCACATGTCCAAACCATCATAATCTGGCCTCTTTAACTTTGTCCCCAAACTGTCCTACCTGCACTGTCCCTCAAATATACTAATTCCTAATTCTGTCCATTCTTGTTGCTCCCAAAGGAAATGGCAGCATCTTCAGCTCTGCCACCTCCAGCTGTCTTTTTGTCAGCGGCGACGTCTCCAAACTGCACAACATCGCTGGTCTCACTACCGTCTTCTAAACCTTCCCTTTCATTCCTGCCGATACCTTTCTGTCACAGATCTCTCCTGCTGCTCTTCTCCACCTGTTCCACTCTCTTCTTCACTTCTCCACCACACTCCCCATTGCTTTGTATAGCTGACCGTAAATATTTAAACTCCTCCACCTTCCCTACCAGCTGCACCTTTCTCACACCCTCTCCCTCATTTACTCACATGTATTCTGTCTGCCTCCTACTGATCTTCATGCCTCTTCTCTCCGCTGCATCCCTCCACCTCTCTAGACTCATCTCAAACTGCTCCCTACTCTCAACACCGATCACAATATCATCCGCAAATGTCATAGTCTATAGGGATTCTTGTCTAACCTCATCCGTCAACCTGTCCATCACCACTGCAAACCGGAAGGAGCTCAGAGCCGATCCCTGATGCACTCCCACCTCATGGTCACATCATGCCTCTTCTCAACACATATCAGGACCTATGTTCATTTTAAATCCGCAGAATAATCAGAACAATCTGTATTTTTTTTTCTTCTTCTTAAATACAGAGCTGTTTGAGGTAAATTTCAGGTTTTGCTGCGACAAAAGCAAAAGACACTGTTACCATGGAAACGTTTGCTTGCATTATGATTGAATTTGAGTCCATGCAACTTTGATTAGGCATTTTAGAAACAATTTGGGAATAAATACCACAAACAGCAAAACATTTTATGCCACTTTGACTCTTATTTAAAATCTTAAATTCAGGATAATTCAGGAGAATCATTCAGCACTGAGGCTGCCTTAGCGGAAACGTAAACCTGCGTCATTACAATAACACATCAATTTCAGTCACTTAATTGTAATCGATTGCAAATACGTGCACTCGGATTCAAAATAATAAAGTCCTGCTGTGTGACGATGATGAAAAAGTAAAGAAAGAAGAAGAAGAAGAAGAAGAAGAAAAAAAAACAGAACAACATGGCAACAAGAAGGACGGAAAACATTTCCAGTCGGCGGTTAATCCAGCCTGCTCGATCTCTCATTGTAAACAATTCAGCAGCCGTATGTTTCTAAGGTTATAAATTTTTAAGAAAGGCTTCCTCCGGCTGCATCTTAAGCTGCAGTTGAAGCGATTTGTACTCGGGTATTATGAAGGTGAACAGCGCAGGTTGACTAAAGCCCCCTGACGCTGGGTGTGAGCTTAATCTAATACATAACGCCGTGATTTGTGTAATGGATGAGGCTTAACAGTGCAACAGCCGCTAATAAAGCGCAGACCCGAGGAGACTCTGCTGTGCATACTGATCCCCTCATAACCCCCCCACACCACACACACACACACACACACACACACACAATAAACCAGTAATGAAGCGGCTTTATCAAACCAGACAGGGCTGCATTTTACCCGTATCCTTCTCTCCCCAATATCTCTCATTACACTCACTACATCCAGAACACAAGAGACCTACAGCAATGAATTCTGGGTAGAGTGCTGCTTGCTGATAGACACAGATGAGCATTCAGAGCACAAATTGAACATCGATAACGCAATAATACAAGTGGAGGAATTAAGTGGACCTGAGAGACGCGAGGTCTCCACATCTTCAGGACCGGTTTTCAGAAAAATGCGTACTGGATTTTTCTCACATACAAATCATAAAAATTTTTTTTTTTTTTTTTTAACTAAATAATCGAACATGGTTTAGTGTAAACTACTATATAAACATGAATCCTGGCCATTTTGGACCTGCTTAAGCCCCTCCCACATACAATTTAATTTGGGATTTGTCCCATTAAGTAGTAATGACAAAATTAAACTTTTTCTGAAGCAAAAAAAAAAAAAAAAACCTCCCAAATGTATTAGGAAAACAACAACAACAAAAAGTTTATTACATGAAGCTTTTCAACACAGTGTGCGCTAGTGGCATCTAGTGGTCAAAATTATGAAGTGCAGCTTCATATGTAACAGTCATCAAGGTGAAGTTGTATGGAAGAAGTCCAGATAAATGGCTGTGTTGCTTTTCTTGATCTTTGTCAAGAAGCTTATGAAAAGAAAATGTATAAATGTGGCCACCCTGAACCCCCTCAACCTTTCACGTTTAATCAGGGATTGGCTGCTCAACCCAGTATGCAAATGAGATGATAATAAAATTCCATGTAAATTTGTTTTTTACTTTATTTTAATTGATCTTATTTTATGCATTGATGTATTTAGAAAAAAATACAAATGGATTAAATTGGCTATTTATTTATTTATTTATTTATTTATGTATGTATTTATTTGTCTGTCTGTCTGTCTGTTTTTTGGTTTGTTTTATATCTAAACTACTTGTTAGCTTGTTCACGTGTTCCCAGAACTCTCTGTCTAACATAAACTATGGGCAATTTGGAAATAGCAATTAGTACAGGGTGAATGTGCAAAATACACACACACACACACACCTGAAGACAGAACTCAAACCCTTGACCCTGGAGATGCGAGGCCACTGCAGCACCTAACCACTACACCACCGTGCCACAGTGAATTATACTGACAAAACTATTAGTAGATTTTTATTTGAATTTGTACAAATCCAAAAATATTAAATGTTAATGAAAAAAATTGTTGTCAGGGTTAAATGACTTTTTGCTCACGTGGATCTCCTGTGAAAAAAGGAAAACATTTCTGTGGAAGAAACGGTATACCACTTTATCCTGTATACAGGGTCATGTGGAGCCTAGAGCCTGTCCGAGGAGAACTTTGGGCACAAGGCGGGGTACACCCTGGATAGCGTGCCATTCCGTCACAGGGCACAATTTGGGAACGCCAGTCAGCCTAATCTGCATGTCTTTGCATAAGCCATGTTGGGTTTTCCAAAAGTAGATTTCTATTAAAGTTTGAGTTCCTCCTACGATATGCTATAAAATGTTAATGGAAAAAAAATTGTCAGGGTTATACTGTATGATTCTTTGACTGGGATCTCCTAAAAATAAATAAATAAATAAATAAATAATAATAATAATAATAATAATTTTTGGTGGCAGAAATTTTTTGTTTTTATTATTATTATTAATATTATTAATATTTTTTAGGAGATCCAGGTCAAAGAATTATAAAAACTGGGAAACATCCTTTCCATTAACATTTCACGTTTTATTATTCTTTGACTTTGACTAATTGATCAATCAATAAATCAATTAATTAATTAGTTAATTATAATAAAAAGCTAAATAGTTTTTGTGGCAGAAATGTTGTGCCCCTTCTTATTCTTATAATTTTTTTCAATTCATTAATTAATTATTCTTTTACGAGATCCAAGTCAAAGAATCATGTCATAAAACCCTGATAATTTTTTTCCTTTAACATTTCATGTTTTATGATTCTTTGACTTAGATCTCCTAAAAATAAATAAATAAATAAATAAATAAATAAAGAAAGAAAGAAAGAAAGAAAGAAAGAAAAGCAAAACATTTTCCGGGCAGAAATGGTATATGTGTGAAATAAATCGCAGTAGATCAGCGTTTATGTTCCTTAACACAATTCAGATCTCCTTCTACGGCAGCTCGTCTGCTCCAATCCAATCAGATGCATTAATGTAAATAATTTAGCCCGAAAGAATCTCATCAGGCCGCAGTCGATCTACAGAGAGCGCTAGAGAGGTCAGGAAGTTCGTCTTTCTTTCCCGGTCTAGTTACTGCAGTGAAGACTTTTCAAGTCGAGAATGAAAACCTGAATGTTTAAATATGAAATGAAAGAGGAAATAAGTGTAAGAGAATAATAGTAGAGAGTTCATTTGTTCAGAGTAGAGGTGTGAGGACAAACATCAGGGGAGATTTAACTTTCAGAAAGAAAGGCTGTGAAAGAGCGTGAACGTACGGAGTGCTGCGTCGTCCGGGTCAGACTCACTGTGGTCCGAGTGATTAATTAAACCTCATGGCTTTTATAGCACTACTGGAACATCAGAACGTAAAGCACCACTGGTAATTATCACACATGTACGTTTTCCTGGGTGAGAATACGCTGTGTGTGTGTGTGTGTGTGTGGTTTAACTGCCACTTCTTGTCTAGAGGTATTCTTTTCTCACTATCTCTCTCTTTTTTATTTCGTTAACGCATGTTTTCTGTTTAGTTGGTTAGTGATGGAGAAGTAAACAGACCTCTATAATTTCATAATGAAATGTGTGCACCATAATGTGTTGCAACTATTTTGATTAACTTTTTAATCAAAATAGTTTTTTCAGACTCGATCTATCTCTAGAAGTGACGAATCCACAGAAATGTCTGTTTTTCTTTGAACGAGGCAAAGTGGATGGACAGTCCCGGTGACATATAGCTAGAAATCCTAAAATTGCCCTTTCTACCCTTAAAAGAATGAAGTATTAACAACGTAGCATTCAAGATTTTATTTGCCATTTGTAAAGACACCAACATTATGAGTGGATTATTTTTGTGTAGAAACAAAAAAATGTGATTAAAGACTGAAGATACTGAATACAAGAAGGATTTAAACTGACAGACTGTAACACACTATATAACAATGATCTGATACACTGTGGTATTTATTAATATGACGCAGACCGTACACGGTTCTCAAAACATATATCACGTGTGTAAGACTGTGTGTTAAAATGAAGATAAAAAATAAAATACAGTCACTGTAGCTAATACCATGTGTTGGAAAAACTTATAATTGAACACAGACAAGGCTGATCCTGAGTACACGGCCATTTTTGGCAGACGCTAATGAATATTAATGAGTATGCACATGCAACAGTCATGTGACACAGTGTCAAAACAAACAAGATGTCGGAAACCCAAACACGTAAATATTTTTCTTGGCAGGTTCTGTAAAAAGCTTGCTTTTTTTTTTTTTTTTTGCGAGTTAGTCCGTGTCTCTGATGCCCTGATGGTTGTTTAGAAGAATAATGAGGTCTCAGTATAATGAGGTCTCAGGTCTCGTGATCTCAGTGACAGGGAAGGGAGGTTGGGCCTAATTAGCATAATGAAAGTACAGACTGCACAAAACAATTTTCTAAACACATTTTTTATAGATAAATATGCAAGGCCGGCCAAGGCTATAACGGTATCTCCTGTCATTTTTATGAATATTCTACTTATTTACTGTGTACTTGTATAATCTTATAGGAAGGTATATCTTATCTTATCTTGTCTTACCTTTACATGATCCCCAGATGTTGAACTATCGCACTTCTTCAAATTTGCAAATTGCACTTTGGTTGTCACAGTGTTTATATTGCACATTTATATTTTTTATTAATAGCTAAACCTTATAGTATAATGTATGCAAAAACTATAAATATTTACTTCTTGCATGTGTGTGGAATATATAAAATGTAATAATTTTATATGGAATTATTTGTTTTATTTATTGTTGTTGGAAACCCTGGATAAATGGAATGCGTTGTGTAAATGAAACTTATTAATAAATTAGAGATGACCTTATATATTTTTTTCCGATAATGAAATTAAAACTAGTTTTACATTGAAAAACTTAAAGCAGCTTTCTTTCTTTTTTCCCTTTTCCATCCTTCCTTCCTCCTCTTTTTTTTTTACGTTAAATGCTTAAATACTTACAAATGCAGAAAAAAATCTAATAGATCCAAAACACAACATATACAAAAAGCACAAAAAAACTCTTTTGCGCAAATAAAATCACTTGCATTAAAATGAAAACATAAATATAAAAATAAATATTCAATCTTTTTACAATCAAATCTCTAAAAAAACAAAAATTTCCTTCCTTTATTCTTTTTTTTTAAATAGCTTTTTTACGTGAAATACTTAAAAAATAAAATACAGGATACAAAAATCCCATAGGTCCAAAACACAACATATACAAAAACGCACAAAAAATATTTTGCACAAAAATCACTTATTAAAGTTAAAACATGCATATAAAATAAATGTTTAATATTTGTATCTTTACAAACAACTCTCTTTAACAACAACAACAACAAAAAGACAGACTAGATAAAATTCATTATTCTTTTTCCAATATCTTGACATTAATCCCTATAGGCTTCATTACTGATCCTCTTGTTTATCGCTTGAGATAATCCATAATCATTAACAGCTTGTTGGGAAGAACCTTCCTTCTAACCCGTGTAGTTGTTTGAGATCTCTGTGCAGCTTGATGAATTAAAATCCACGAGCATTTTAAACTTGGCATTTATTAAACAAAGGCTCCGTGTATCCAGGCCAATCGTTTCCCTCTCACACTCCGCTGGTCTGTGCTCAAATGTGATATTTAAGGCCTCCATCTTCTGGCCGACACTCAGTCATCCGTGCGTGTAAATCGACCAGCGAGTCTCGAGCGCCAGAGCCGCCTTGGAGAGCGCAAAGTCGCTGAGCAATGAGCAGAATTACCGCATTACGTCCAGATGATTACGCCAGCAGCGCCTCAGCACGAGGAGGAATCAGTGAGTGTGTAATTCTTCCCCATTTGCTGAACGTTTGCTGTGGCATTGTGCATCGTGCCAGGATGTGTAGGATCTCAGGGGAGAATTTCAACACACCGTCCATGGTGGACATCTTTACATCTTTATATTCAGTTTATGCATCTATTCAGACAATATGCAAACATAGTCATAGATTTATCCATTTATGGCTACTTTTAACATTGTGGAACATCGCTAGACACGTTTACTTACATTACAGCAGCAGTTTCACAGTTAATGAAGATGTCTGAAATTTTTGACATCTGACTAAAGTAAAACATTGGCAAGTCCACGGTTTCACGTCTGTCAAAACAGTAAAAAAAACTGTTTCTAGAGTTTATCTGTATATCTGTTCTAAATTTACTGCACTATATTTAGTTGTATTTTCACCCAGAAGCTGTTCTTTTCTATTCTACACAACATAAGAAGGGCGTTCAAGTCAAACCGGGACTTTTGATTGCGCCGAATAACAGCACACAGTAATTTATTTCTATATATATATTTCTCCCCTGCGACACTAATGCACTTATCCCAGTGTCTCACTAGTGCTTGGACACCATCAATGTAGAAAGTTTTCTTAGGACGCAGGAACCATGATAAAACTGCCTGTCTGATTCACGTCTGAAACCCCGGCCTCCCAGGAACTCCGTTAATGGCCCAAATACTGTATGTGGAAATGTCTTGGAGCGAGGTCAGACTGAGTTCCTGTAACGTGCAAGTGGTGTTGGTGAATGATTGTGTGTACAGTTCAAACACACACACACACAGATTTGTCGCTTCTGCAACAAGTTATTTGTTGATTTTCAAGGATCGATGTCAATCGCTTTTACAGCTTCATTTACCAGAAATTTCATCATAAGTCCCAGTTTGACTTGAACACGCCTCATATTAATTAGTTAATCAGCTAACTAGTTAGGAGCATAGATTAGGTTAGATTCAACTTCACTGTCATTGTGAAATATATCACTGTGAAACACTGTGCAGTGGATGTGATATAATGAACAGAAGGTGCAGTAGGTAATAAAGATGTGCTACTAGACACGTGTTATACAGTGGGGTAAAAAAAGTATTTAGTCAGCCACCAATTGTGAAAGTTCTCCCACTTAAAAAGATGAGAGAGGCCTGTAATTTTCATCATAG
>JAQMYI010000036.1:31231995-31243366 GCA_030014275.1 Clariallabes melas | reverse complement strand
CCCAGGTTCAAACCCCACAACCACCAAGTTGCCACTGTTGGGCCCTTGAGCAAGGCCCTTAACCCTCAACTGCTCAAATGTGTAATGAGATAAAAAATGTAAGTCGCTCTGGATAAGAGCGTCTGCCAAATGCCTAAATGTAAATGTAAACCCCAGGCTTCCGCAAGAAACGATCCAGTGCAATTTAGATTCTTACGGCAAAATTGAAGATCGTTTAGTAGCCCATGATCAACATGTGATCAACAACTTCCAGGATTCCTGGTTGAATCATGGATGATGATGACGATGATGATGGTGATGTAGAGAAGAACTATTTAGAGCTTAGCTTATCTTTTAGCTTAGCTTGATTTTAAATAACCTCTTCATGCACATGCCCCTGGTCTGTCCTTCTTTTATTTGACCATTATTGAATTATCATTATTGCCTTAATTCTTTAATGGCTGCCTTTATACTTGATGCTTCATCCCACATTGTCTGATTTAACTATGGCTACGCAATATGTTGATTATTTTTAAGGCTGTCAATATTCTACTCAAATTAATCACATGACCAAGTTTGACCCTAAGTGCGGTTACCCAACTGTGTGTGATAGCGGCACGTTTAGCATGGATAATAAGATGACTGAGAAAACATCAGCAGGTGTGCTGAAAGGTTCATTATAAAAAGCTTCTAGAAGGAAGTTTGGATAAAAAACAAAGTTGTGTGCTCAAGCTACCATCAAGGGGAATAATTTTTACAAGGACACATTAACTGTAAGCTGTGGGAATGGTGGCTCAGGCGGCTAAGGCTCTAGGTTGTTCGAGCAGGTTCGAGCACTGCTGTCGGTGGGTTGCCACACCCCATACTATCACCCACAGCATGTGGTGCCGGTCCCGTTCGAGAGATTTTAGTTTAAAATGTGTTAATTGTTAATGTTTGAGATATTACAAAACTGCACAATCTGTTTCCTCTAACCTGTTTATCATGAATTTCTTTATTCCAACACTGCATATTTATAATGCATGTAAATCTGAGTTCTTACAAATTTTGTGATTAATTGTGATTATCACAGATGACTGCGATTAACTAGATACAATTTTTTGAAACAATTGAAAGCACTAATTACTTTACAACGAGCAAGCAATCTGATTGGTCGAGAGGCATTCTATGAGGTGTTCTAACAATCATTAACCCCTGATCAAGGGCACTACTTGCAGTGTGGGACAGGGGACTGTACGCCCTAGTGCACTAGATTTTGCTATTTGAGATTCAATCCTCGTAGCTGAGGTTAAAAGCTAAAGTGGAATGAGTAATCCTTACTTTTTGGCTACATCGTACCGGTAAGAATTAACAACTACGTTTTTACTCCTGTTAATTAATTACACACCAGCTCCGCCAGTCTCTGATAGTTTGCTCTGCAAGTCGCGGACGGTTATGTGTTGGTGGAGCAAAATAACTGGCTAAAGAATCAAACTAAATCATAGCCTGTTGATAATAAATGGTGTTGTGGAATGGTTGACGATCATCAATATCACACTCGTGGCTGTGCTGTTATGCTGAATATCTTCAGTACTTCCTCATGCCTACGACCTCATCACAGCCGTGCTGATATCCAGTACAGCAGCACGACCTCGTGTGTGTGATATTGCTTAATTAATAGTTTGCTAAATCCTGCCAACGCAAATTAGCACTAACAGGACAAAAGCTGTGGGTGTTTAAAAGCAATTCAAGCCAAAAAAGAAAACAAAAACGGACTTAATTAATGCAATTAATGCAATTTGCACTCATTAGACTTCAAATGGTTGACGGGTTTTAAGGGGCACCATGCATGTCATTCAGGTGCTTTCAAATATGGAGTGTCTAGCCTGATGAATGTTCCCTTTTCGTGTGAAAACATATCAGTGAGACTCGTAAATGGGTCTAAGTAACACGTCTGAGCGAGCTCCTCTCAACTCGCTTCCAGAAGAAGTCTAGCGTGTTTCGAATTTAGACAGAAAGCGATCCAGCCCTGAATCATCAACTGAAATAAAGGAAGGTAATCAAATATTCCTTGTGGGTTGGAAAATGAGGCTTAATTTTTTTGTAGATGAATGTATTCTGGAGATTCAGACACACAAAATAAGAAGATAAATGTTGGATATGACAAAAAATGACAAAATGTTTGAAGTTACACTAAATATTTCTATAACGATCTAATCATTTATTGAACATTGAACACTGGCTTGATGTTCTCTTTGTCTTGGTGATTTCTGATTCCTATGTGCATTTGGGAACATTTTTCATTATTGATCAGTAAATGATAAGATGAATTATTTCGCAGTGTGAAACCAAACCAAAAGGCGTTATAGGATTTGTTACAGGACTTTTCTTAAGTAGTGTTAATGCAAGCATTTTTTGAGAAACCCAGTAGCAGGAAGTTACGATTGCACCAGTAGACAAACAGATCCGCTTCAGAATATATAAAATGAGAACATCGCTTGAGGCTTAACCAAAAGTGGTAATAGGAGACGTTCCAAACTTTTTGCTCGGCATGTGTAGGTCACGACCTGGTGCTTCGTTTTCTGCTTTTGGATAATCGAAGCAATGCGGTGCACGTAGAGTCTCATCTCAAAAGGCTTAAAGCTGGTGAAAATCGATGCATTTGATACAGTTGTGCTCATGCCATAGCTCATAAAAATTTATTTTTTAACATTGTATATTTGGAAAATATCTTTTAAATCTTTAACACTTTAATCAGTTCATATATTCAACACTTTACTTTTTTCTCTGAAACATTGTATCAAAGTATCGAGTCTTGTCTGTTATTGTTAGTTGACAGAATGGATAGAATGCTTTATTTTACACTACAAATACCACTGTTTTGAACGTCAGTAGCTATAATGCTACCCTGGATTACCAATTCATCATTTACATCTGACTATGTACGCTATACATTAATGCCTTAAAGCAGGCTGTACATCTGTGAATGATGATCCCAACCCAGGTGGCTCGCAGCCCACTGCAGTCGTTCCTGTGAACATTCAGCGAGTGGAACGCAGGACCTCAGCTAAGAGTTATTACGACATCCCCACATCCCATTTCCACATGTACGGACCAGGAAAGGGGTTCCTGGGAGGCCGGCGTTTCTGTCATGATCATGGCTCTGGCGTACTGAGAAATCTTTCTACCTTGATGCTAACTAATCCCTAGTGAAACACTGGGATAAGTGCATTAGTGTAGCAGGGGATTATATAGAGGAATAAAGGGAGTTATTTCTTCTTGTAACTGTATTTTGTTATCAAAAGTCCCGCTTTGACTTGAACGCCCCTCATGTTTAATTTAGTCCCCTGCACTCTTGTTCACTTCCTCTGATTGCACTTATTATAGTGCTTACAGCTAGGATCTGCACTTTACACTTACCATCAAGCATATTTACCACACACACACACACACACACACACACACACACACACTAATATACCGTATGGTGCATATTTGTATGCATGTAGTGTATTTGTCATTAATTGAACTTTCCCCTCTTCCTCTCTCCTCTCCTTTGAATCTTTGTTGATGCACACTATGTATTGCACAGATGCAGAATAGCCCGAGTCTCACCACAAGTATTGTACAACTGTCACTGCCTTATTCTTTTCTTTTATTCTTTTTTTTTTTTTGCATATGATAAATAAACTTGAAAGTTCAAACTCCAAAGGATTGGTGATCATTTTCAAATAATAATAAAAAAAAAGCCAGCATTTGAGTTTGATTCTCTCGTTCTGTAAGTAATGACATCATTAAAGCTTATTTGTTGTTTCTCCAGGAATAAAGATGACAGAAGATCCTCCATTAAAACATTCTCTGTACCTTAATAACTGAACACTGCTTTAGGGATTTTATGTAGACAATGTGTAGAGATGTACAAAACAATAGTGCTGCCCTGTACTTACTGTCCTCTATATATATATATAGTTCCACCCCTAGCTGGAAGCGCATGAGATGTTGGTTTTGACTCTGAGTGCTAACCACTTTCGAAACACATTCTCAGAACGCATGGCTGGTCCTTTTATAAATAGAGTAGTGGGATGAGAAAGTGTTAGATCACAACAGCGTAGCCCCTGTCCTTTTTTTTTTTTTTTTTTTGCAGAGCCTGGGTTACCACACAGGCTTTACAGCCAGAGCGACCTTGTACAACACTTAAAGGTCGTTGCATTTTGTACAAGCTCTGAACTCCTTCTACTGTACGGACTCCTTCGCTCAGCTGTAAAATAAAAATGGCCTGTTTCTTGTCTTTTTTTTTTTTTTTGCGTGTTTTGTTTCCAACTTCGTAGCATTGTGACCGTTCAGACTGGTCCGACTTTGGCTTTCCCATGGCGATCAGGTGGAAAATCCAGATCCAGATAAGATCGAAACATGTCTAGAGATGCTACTGTACGTGTTTTGTTTTAAAGTAGTCGTACGATTGAGAAAGCTGAAATCTGACGCAGGAGTTCTGATTAGCAGCAGATGAAACATCCAGAACAGGTTGTGGAAGATTCCTTGGATAGTGTCCCTGAGAAAACAATTGTTTTCTTTTATTTTTAACCCTGACCTACTAATGCACTCGACACCTAATGCACGTTTTAACACTGCGTGTCCATAAATGTACTAAACCACTGAGAGATAAATTATTATACATTTTAATAGGTTTATCCATTAAGTCCAAAGACATGATCTCGGCTCATGGGACGTCCGTTCTTCAGCGGTGAAGGAAGCAGAAGAAAGTACGAAAGAAAAGCCAGCATGATGTTCATGATCTTCAGTCTGCCTTCTAAGAAGCCGAAACTTATTTATTTAGAATTAAAATTAGCGTGTAGGATTATTTACGCAAAATTTCCACGAGTATGTTCGAGCCTTGAAGTGCTTTTATGCTTGTGGTTTCAAATTTCACAACAGCTCTCTGCATCTCTTTTGCTTTGTGGTAAAACAGGGAACACACGGCATCGCGCGCTCGCGAGAGAGAGAGAGAGAGAGAGAGAGAGAGAGAGAGCTTGTCTCAGAGAAACGTCTAACATGCATCGGAAAGAAGTCGTATGTTTATTAGTAATGCCTAACTAAAACATGAAGTATTTTCTAAGAACATGTTTTTTTTTTCGGTACTACAGTATGACTAACAAATATGCAAAGGAGTTTACATTGAGGAACCTGTACTTTACACTGTTAGTTCAAAATTGAACTTGCAAAAAAAGTTTTATTGCATTGCTTAACCTGGCCATACTTAGCGTGTTGGACTTTTACATGGTTATCACTTATCGCACTAAGTGGAATTTCTTTTGCACCATCCACCCGTGGAAACGGTTAGGGCAATGGACTACGGAATTGAAGGTCCCGGGTTCAAATCCTTCCACCGTTGTTGGGCCCTTGAGCAAGGGCCTTATCCCTGAACTGCTTAGATGTACAGTATGAGGAGATAGAAATCTAAGTCGCTTTGGAAAAGGGCACCTTCCAAGCCAAATGCTCTAGTCAGGGCTCGTTAGATGGTCGAGTTGCACGTTTCTCTCACGTAGTAAGTACAATTGAAGTTTGGTGGTGAAACCCAACAGGAAGACGGGCAGGGCGGCGGTGGTTAAATGATTAAGGTGATGACTCCAGGTTACTAATCAGAAGGTCAGGGGTTCAAGCCCCAACACTACCACTACGAGCTGGCACTGAGCCTGCCGCTATAGTCCTTTAACCCCTTCTGCTCCTGAGATGCTTTAAGTATTTGATGAAAAAAAAATCAACAGGCTGTAGTAAGGTTGAAAATTATAATGTAAACAACAGTAGAATTTTATAAAACTACAATTATCTTTATCATTCAATTTTCATCGCTTTAATAAATGGATTTCCTCAAATGCTTTTAAAAAGTAAAGTTTACTTGTCAGGGTTTATAGGGTTGACTTGGTGTAGTGGACGCGCCACTAAAACAGACTGAAGAACATATACACGAGATCGCTTTTTTTTTTCTGGAAAGGAGTCTCCAGCGTGAGCGGTTGAGCTAAAACAACGCGTTCTCTGCAGGTCATGAGCTGCTATGAGGAATGTCAAGTACAAGCTGATAGAAAGGTTGACCCGCGTAAATTGTAGCAATAAAACGGTTATAGAAAATCCGCTTCCTTGCATAACACACACTCACCATTGGGCAGTCGTATCCCAGAGTCAGGCGGTGCCTCGGCCCCACCCCCGACATCCTGGAGGTTGTTCGGGCTGTCCATCATAGGCTCCTCTAATACCGAGCCTTCTTCGCCGCTGTGCGCCATCTCGTCCTGGCTTACGGCTCTTCTCTCTGCGTCGTCCTCAGTTCCTTCCTCCTGTTTGATCTTATGCTCTTGAATAGAAAGCAACAGGAGGGATAATTAACATTACAGCTTCTGAAATACCACACACACACACACACACACACACACACACACACACACACACACACACACACACACACACACACAAGTTAACATCTGTGGTGTGAATGGTATTTTTTATTTTTTTATTCAAGTTGGTTCAGTTATACATGACTCAAGACTTCAGTGTGGGATTTATTTCAATGTATGCCATTCACACACACACACATGCAAACAAACAGTTCAGAACAACCCACTGTGAACTGCTCAGTTACTATGACAGCCGAGCGTTTCCTTCAAAGCAGCACAAACGTCCTGATTAACCCTGATGTGTAGCAACACGAGCAGTAGCTGGAGTTTGTCCGGTTTCACGTGACAAAAGTCGTAAGACTAGGTGCGGACGCTGAACCTGATCCTAACCCTGGATCTAATTGTTAATCTTCATAAATTTTCACACTATAAAGACATTGTCATGAATTTGCAAATCAGCGACCATGATGGCCGAAACAATGAGACATAATCCTGAAAGCAACATGCTGTTGTTGTTTTTGGAGCAACACTCCCTTTAACCACTCTCAACCATCTCCTACTCCTACTCCTACTCCTACTCCCACGATCACGGTCCAATTGAAACTTCACTCCGGTTAAACTGGATACTAAATTCAGATTCAGTGAAACCGAGACTGTAAGAAGTTTCCAAACACATTTATTTATAAATCTGATAGTTACTGTACATAATATGTAAAAAATGGCAAACATAATTTATGTCAATTTGAAGGAACCGTGAAACGTTAAACATTTTAAAGTTAAATATATTACTTGTCATGTACGTATTGGAATTATAAGGTTATACTTATTCCATGCACCAAACCAAAAATATGCTTAATCTTTTTTCCTTTTTTCTATTTAAATCATCAACTTTTAATGAAATACTAAACATTTTTATTTATTTTATTTTAACATTTCATTTCTAGTTAAATGTCGACTCGGTTCATTTTACTTGTGATTATTTAGTGTGTGAAGTTTTTTAAGCAAAAATGATAAAAAAATTTTTTTTTTCTTTTTTCTCAAGTATTTATATATAATTTTTTTTGCACATTGGAAGTGACAAAAGTTAACATTTATTTAGACATATTTGTTATTTTAAAAAGGTTACACCGCCTATAATGTAAGTAAAAAAGTGTAGGGATGTGTTTCATAAAAGTTCAACATTAAACATGTCTAAAAATCTGTAAAAAAAAATTATATTTTTTAAAATTGCAATCATTGTTCAATACTAACTTTCTTTTTTTTTTTTTTTTTTCTGATCCAGGCAATCGAGTTGCACCCAGACGCTTTTCAAATGATGTAGAACTTATACACATGAGTGTCTTCGAGGAGCCTTAAAGTAATTACACACACACTTTTTTTTTACATTATTATTTTTTTTTTAACATTTATTTTGTGTTCTGAAGTGTGTGTGGTTGTGGATTCTGGGTGTGGGTGTGTGACTGTGTGTATGTGCAGCAGAGCAGGGAGGTTAACATTGCTTAAGATTTCCGGGTGTTATTTTTTTTAATTATTATTTTTTTTTAACTAGAATGTTTCCTAAGCTTCAGATTCTTGTTCGTGAGACTAATGAAACCTTTCAATACGCATAAAATAAAACATTAGAGATAAGTAGCGGAGCCTTTATTAGCGTTCGCTCTGAGGACATGTCCCATACTCAATTGGGGAACCATGATCACGTCACACACCACACACACTCACCCTGAACCAAAAATAGACACAAATGAGACATATGAAAAAAGAAAAGAAAGAAAGCGAGATGCAAATGAGCGAGCGCCCAGCCTGTGACTTTTCCGTCTCGACCACACAGGAAGAAAATGCAACACCCTCTCCGCGTCGTTCCACCATGCATCAGGTGGAAAAACGTCCCGGCCTCCGCGCCATCCGGCCCGACCTGTTCTGTTGTAATATCAGCTCTCTTCGAGTTAATCTCTGAGCAGGAGCGGCTTTAAGTCACGGAGCACAAGATCACAGGACGGCGACTGGATGAGTCGCTTCCCTCCTACCCATAATCCTGTTCTGCAGGATAAGTAACAAAATCCGAGCACTCTGTCGCTCTAATTACAGGGGTCAGGAGAGGTCTGGTATCCTGTCCCATCCTTTAAACAGATTACAGACTGACAGAAATCAAACTGGAATTTAAACAGTAAGCAAGAACTTTGATGAAGCCCCAAATATTTCAGCTGCACGTGCTTCTTCTGCCTCGGCGTGATCAACAAGGAGTGCCTGAACGCGGCATGCCCTTTAGCTTAGCCACAAAAAGTTTTCGATTTTGCCTGCTGGCATTTCCAGAGAAGTTTGACGACAGTGACAGTAGACGTTGCGCAACGCCTGCGCTCCTTAGCTTTCAAAGAAACACCCATGATCGATGCACGCAGAATGTTTCACAACCCTGCCACAACACTGCACCTTGCATCACAGCTTGTTCAATCAACTCTTCCTCAAATTCACGATTCAATTCCCAGGTAGACGATTCACGCAGTTCTGCGGAGGATCTCGCAACTCGACCGCACGAGCGCTGAGATGAACAAGGTTTATTAGTGCGCGGTTCTTAACGGGGGGCTTCTGTAGAAAAAATAAAAGTGGTACAAAGTGGTACAAAGAAGATAAGAAGAGAGGCTGATTTCTTTTACAGCGACAGGTGGCTCAGGTGATCAGAGCGACACGCCCTTGAGATTTTATCTCCACTTAAGTCTTCTCTTTTTTAAAAAAATTTTTTTTTTTAACACACGTTCATTGTCAAAAGTGATAAAGGTGAAAGTAAACCTGGTGGATTATTTAGCAGCTTTTGTACAAAATTATTCTTTTGGATGGGAAACTAAAACTTGTCCAAACAGGGACCAAAAAAAACAAAAACAAACACAAACAAAATGCCTTTAATCATTTAGATTCTTTTGCACAGTTGACACTTCAGTTGAAATTCTAAGGAAACCCAGAATCAACTGTCTGTAATAGTCCATACCCAACACTGAAGTTATTACAAACCACAGAGATATTTTAATGTAATGCTCAAGTTACAATAGCTTCACTGCTAATTTACTGATCATAAAATTTAACAACGTTATGATACGATACAATATGATATGATACGATGATATATGATAAACTACTTCATCACTTACGGGGGATTAAAGCGTTACAGTGGTGTGACAGGGGGAACAATAGTAAAGAAAACTGTATACAAACAAATGTGATACGTACTAGACATTAAACCAAATTAAAGAAAACATTACTGATTTTCAAATAAATATTGTATCGTATATGGTATCCAAATGAATATCGTATTTGTGTCGAATGAATACAAATACAGAGCTGACCTATGGATGGATAATATATATATATATATATAACTTTTTCTATTAATATTTTTCCCCCGTAAATTTATAAATTGGTTGTAACAAATGTAACAACCTCAGCAGCGACCTCATTTCCCCTCTCGTCTGTTCCCCCCACTCAGCATTCAGCATCAGCAGTAAACTAATCACCGGCCTGATCATCTCTCATCATCTGCACCTGTTTCTCACTGGGTCAGGACTTAAGTTAAATGCTTGCGTGATTCATAGGTCACTGTGTGGCTTAACAAACAAAAAACATTCCTCTGAAACTGCTCAGGTTCCATCAGGAAGCCTGGAGAACTGTTCCCCAAGACTACATTAAAAATACAAGAAAGTCTGGAGCTTTGGAAGCAAAATGTGATGAGATGAGGAGGGGGGTCGATACTTATACACAGTACTGTACTAGTTGTGGTTTGTTGTTGCTGTTTGTCTGCCTTTGTTTCTTGTACTTTTAAAATTCACCGTTTACAAAGTAGCACCCTGTGTTCTGTACGACAACTAGAAAGACTTTCTTCTTTCATCTTTTGTTGACTTTTTTCCGTTTTAAAGTTTCTTTTCTTTTCTCGAAGAAAATCCACGCATTCATTCTAATAAACTGCTGCTTTAAGTTCCACATAATCACTCTGAGTGGAACCTAACAAACCTCCAAATAAAGCATGTATGATATTATATTACCAAAAAAAGAAATATTATATGAAATATAAATGGGAAAAGAAGTTGAATAAAGTACAGTGCATCAGTCAAAATCATCATCACAACTGCACACCTGGTCTATAACAGCTCTGCGTTACGAACCCTAATAGGGACTTTTGATTGTACAGAATAGCAGAGCACAGTTCTGAGATTAAAAACTCGCTTTATTTCTCTATACAGTATAATCCGCTGCTACACTAATGCACTTATCCCAGTGTTTCACTAGGGGTTGGACACCATCAAGGTGGACAGTTTTCTCAGTATGCTGGAGCCATGATCACGTCTGAAACACCGGCCTCCCAGGAACTCTTGAAAGGACATTTCCTTTAAAAAGGTGTACTAGTTAAAAATTAAACTTTTTACCTTAATGCCTATATAGAAATAAAGGCGGTTTTACTCTGATATGCTGGACAAAAAGTCCCGGTTTGACTTGAACGCCCCTCACAATTGCATATTGACTTAAGAACAATATCAACAATACACATGATGGGATAATGATGATGAGAAAATGTATTTGAAGGAAGAGTATTAAAACAGTAGGAGATTTAGGGAATATCGACACGTGTTAATAAGCATTTGGGTAAAAAAACAAAACTTCCGTCTCCGACTTCAGTACTGTACTGTACACATGTGCTATGAATACACAAAGATATATTAATAAATGCTAAGGTTAGCAGAGTGTTAGTTTCAGACTGGCCAGGATTACCAAGACGTCACCCTGACTTTTGTCCAGAGCGAACCATAAGAAAAAAAGGGAGACGCAGAAACACGGCGGGGCTGCAGCTGCGTGAACTTGAAACGGTTGCCGGGACAACGGCGTACCGAATCCTTCAGCCTCCTCGTCCTCTAGCGATCAAAGAGGCCAAATGGAGTGAGAGAGACAGACAGTTCGCCCACACTCAGCCGTCTCTGCTACACACACACACACACACACACACACACACACACACACACACACACACACACACACACACACACACACAC
>JAQMYI010000036.1:31204939-31215930 GCA_030014275.1 Clariallabes melas | reverse complement strand
GGATCTGGAAATAGAAGCGAAAAAATGTGGACGGGCGATAGGGAGGTCCCGAAGGAGTCGCGCGAGCGAAGAGCCTTGCGAAGTGAAACGCGAAATGCCAAGGTGTAGTCGAGTCGAGAGCCGAGTGCGCTTTGAGAACGCATTGTTCCTTCGTTTCAGGGATTAGGAGCTTCTTTGGGTCGAAACATTTCTCGCATTCCATGATGTTTAATCAGTACGATTACGAGCCCGCTGTTTAAAGAGGAAGAAAAAAAAAAAAAAAGCACGGCATTTTATTCCATGCACACGTCTTAATCTGTCTGAACCAACTGTAAAAACCTCGTCTCTGTTTTCCAGTACACCTGCATGAATTCTCTGATGAGGGACACTTTATCAGACCGTTCCATCTGAGGGAATCTGTAGCGGGGAGGTGGGAAGGTACCGCCGCGCACCTGGTACCGAGGCCTCGCGCAGATAACGACTCGCGCAAGCAGCCAAGAACAGAACGGAACGGAACGAGGTTGCGAGCTTTCAGCGGGATGTTTCCACAGCTTGGCTGTTTATCGAGTCTTGTCTTTGATTTCTTGAACGAGACTCAACTTTCATTTCTGAGCAGATTTCAGACTAAACAAAGAACATTTAATGTTTCGTAATAGCTTGATAATTCACCGGTTCAGCTCAGTGTAGAACCGGAAACCAGGATCAGGATAAATGTTTTTATTTATTTATTTATTTATTTTTTTTTTAAAAAGGTCCTTGCCGGCCACTTTAATAGGAACACCCGTGAAGGTGGACGTTTAACGCGATTATGCGTTCACGTAGCAGCAGAGCAGTGTATATATATACATACGGGTAACACACTCACATCAAACATTCCAATGGAACAGGATTTAATCAGAGCTGCTGATCTCACAGGATTTCTCCTTCAAACAGAACGAGTGCGACACAACAAATAAGCGTCCAGCAAGCGACAAAGTGCTGCGAAATGTCTTGTTTTAGAACCACTGTTATGAGAAACCACCGTTTAGACACGTGGTGAGAAGAAAAGCATCTCGAAACGCGCAACGGATCAAATCATGACGCAAAGGATTAAAGCACTTCCATGTAAATTATTTATAAAATATCACACGCAGGTATACACACACACACACACACACACACACATATATATATATATATATATACCAATTATTTATGGAGTGGGACTGAAAAAATTCGTGTGCAACAAACAAACAAACAAACAAATAAACAAAATTCCCTACTGGATTAGGCCACGCCCATTTGGGATTCGAAATAGAATGAGGCGTATGATATTTAGATATTAAATAGATCCAGATTCCAATAGTGCCACTGAGTTACATCACTAACACACACACACACACACACACACACACACACACACACACACCCACACACACACACACATAAGCACACACACACATATACAGTAGTATTTTATTTTTATTTTCATTTTATGCGTTTCTTTCTGATATTAAGTATTAGCGATGAAAACTTCAGGATGCCTTGGAAATAATGACGATTGTGAAAAACAAAAAAAAACAAAACAAAAAAAAAACTTTCCTTCTGCTCTGCTTAACTTTTTTTTTTCCAATAACAACGGAACGCAATCTCTTGATATTGCGCAAGCGTGTAACAACATGCATGCTTCACATCCATCACTCTCCCCCACGCCCCCCCTCCGCCACCCCCCCCCGCCCCAAATCAAATAAACATCAACAGCAACAACAAATTCTTACATGTCACGCTGTTACCCGTTACACTAATAAGCGAATTCCATTACACATCAATGTTACGTCGAGAAGTAACCAAAAAAAAATTTAAAAAGGAGACCGAAGTCAGACTTACTTGCTAGATAGCCATCGGTTGTCTCCATGACCGTGATGCGGGGGACGAGCTGTGGAGAGGAGAAACACAGAAGCCGTCAAGAGATCTGAGCTGTGAATCTGGGACACGCAACCAAATGCTCGGCTGTGTCTCAGTGTGACCACACATGCACTAGGTTTATACGTCTAAGATGCATTAATGACCATAAGAGGGACGCAGACGTCCAACATATGCACCAACGCGCAGATTCCAATAAGCTTTAGCAGTTTTTATACGTACGGCGCCGAGAGTCGAAGAGCCCCAAAGTAACATTTTTTGCATCTTTATCCTTTCGTCGCAATCTAAACTTCTGTCCTGCTAGTCGAACATTAATGACATCAGTGAACACCGAACACCAGCCTCCAGAGATAATGAGTGACCTAATAACCTGAGAAAATTATCTAGATTATGCACTGTATCTTTATAAAAGGCTACAACCAGATGACTCATTTCTTCTGCTACAAAATTAACACTAAACATCTCGCGCACTATATATAGTATACACGTCTCTTACAGAGGAAAAAAAAAAAAAAAAAAAAGACCTCGAGCTGCGGGCCATCGTACCTTTCACTTTTTTTTTTTTTTTTAAAAAGGTTTTCACACTATACAAATAGAAAATGGAGGAGGTGCAGGTTAAAGAAGGTGAAGATAAACTGTCACATCTTTCTCTCTCTCACTCTCTCTCTTTCACAGCTCACTCAGATTAGTACAAATTCACGTATTCTTTAATAAAAAAAAAACATTTTGTAAAACGGATTGTCTGTTTTTTCCCTTCAGAAGGTTTGAAAGTTCACGTTTTTGCATGAAGGAGGCCTTGATTGTATTTATTTTTGGCGTTGAAAAATATAAGACGTTTCGTGTTCTTGTGCGCTCGCCTGACGCTCCAACTTCTCACATGAAGAATCTGTCCTTACGTTCCGTTTTTATTAAATAAAGCCTCGAGTAAGGGTCGTTATTAGTGACGTCAGCTCACCTAAAATGTAGCTGTTTTACGCTATTTCTGAAACTAATTGAACAGAATTAAGAATAAAGACTTAAACCAATTATGGTCATTTTTCTTTCTTTCTTTCTTTCTTTCTTTTTGAAAATAATAAAAACGAATAAAATAAAGGTTACAATAAATTTTATTGCTAATCAATAAAAAAAAAAATTCTTTATTCCATGATTAAAAATTTGATTTTGGCCCTGATCGCAAACTGTGACGAGAAAAAAAAGCAATAAAAAAAAATAATGGTTTATCGTTTAAAATTATAACAGAGTTATAAAAGTGATCAGACGATCATGTGGCTAGACGGCTAAACTTGCAAACCTTAACTGTGGGTTCAACAAACTCAGTCACTTCTAGTTTCTAATTTGCTCAAAGAGATGTGTGTGTGTTTGTGTGTGTCTGTGTGTGTGTGTGTGTGTGTGTGTGAGAGAGAGAGAAAGCCTCAGTGAAGAACCTGCACAGTGAATAATATTAATAAACTTAAACATAAACTCTTTCGATCAGGTTCTACTTTCACAACGCGGACGTCATGCCTAATCTGAGCCTAAAAAAACAAAACAAACAAAAAAAAAAAACAACAACGACCAAACAACCCAGTAAGGAAGCCTGCACTACCTCGCTGTCAGAAAAAAAAAAACGAGTGAAATTAAAACTGAATAATTACAGGATCATTTGTAACATAATAGAAAGAAAGGCGCACGTTAATGAGGTGAAGATGAAGAACTGCACGACCCTCGAACCTCCTCCACCACGCACGGTCCCACGCTGCAGATACACCAACTCTAATGAGTTCCTGAATACATTTTTTATTTTAACGTCTTAATTAATACCACACGCTTTTTTAAAATTAGTTTTTTTTTTATCACTCCTTCACTGGAGTTTGATTTTAAACAAACATTAAAATGAGCAACTAGACTGATGTGATGTGTTGAAACGGTGTCCAGTCACATCTGGATTTGGGCCTTTGGGTTTTACTCGCACTCATGTTCCCCATAATGGCGCCGGATTTTTTAATTTTTTTTTTTTTTTTTTTTTTTTTTAATTCCTTCCGAGTTATGATCCGGGGTCAGATTAGCAGCATGCTAAGTATAAACACCAAACTGAGATCTAAAAAAAAAAAAACCTCAACTTTATTAAACAAAACCTTAGCAACACTACTGAGTATCAAATTAACTCTTATAATCTACAGTGTTGAATTAACACCTCAAAGTCCGGATTATAATCCTAAACATGCAAGATTAACACTTTAAACAGATAAAATCCTCACAGCCTTGAATTATCATATACAGCACAGGATCGTGATCGACGTTTCTGAATGAACACCAATGAAACCCCCCTCAGGGCTAACACCTGAAAATGATATATAACGTTAAATTAACTCTCGAAGCACACCTGAAGGCTTGGATTATAATCTAATCTAGAGTGTTTCATTTACTCTCAGTGTTGCATTAGCAAGCAGGAATACTGAAAGCACTGAATAAATGCCTACGCCGGTGATTTATCTCCGACAGTACCGATTTCTATTAAAGTCCTTACATTTACTTCGTAACGAGGATTAAATTAACTCTTACATTCCGGGATTAACGCCTGAAATAGCTCGTACAGCGCATGATCAGCTCGAGTCGACTCTGAAAGCATTTCTCTAAAGCGTTTTCAAAATATTTACAATACTAAAATAAATAAATAAATAAATAAAAACATCAAGGCCTACAGTCATAAATGAACTCAAACTGGTTTGGATTAACATCTTAAAATCCTAAATTAATCCTCACAGCCCTAAATGAATAATGTGTTCTTTTATTGTAAGGCTTTTTAAGTGTGATTGATTTTTTTTATTTATTTAATTATTTATTATCTTTTTTTTTTTTATGTGTGTGATAAATCAGCTCTTCGAATTGCAGAACTAACACCTGCGGCGTCGGAGTGACTCTTAACTCTTAAGTGCTGAAACCTTCTCCACAGTGTTAACTTCGCTCGTACAGCAGACAGAGGACGAATTAGGAAGTGTAAATTCTTAAAGATCTTAAATGTTCGCCTAAGGGCTGGTGTCTTGATCATGGAGTGAATATGTTTATTTAAATTCGAACCTTAGACCGCTGATTCTGTTCACGAGATCATTTTTCCTGAACTATTCAACTTTATGTTCAATATTTATGTTTATTAGTCTCTCTCTCTCTCTCTCTCTCTCTCTACACACACACACACACACTCACACACACACAGTGGAATCCAGTGCAGTACATCTACAGTATAGAATCAATAATAAGTACAATGCATTTAAATAAACAAGTATACTCTGTAACAGGATGCAAATCAAATTTTCAGCATGAAAAAAAAAATAAACCACTATGTAGAAATGCATGTCAGTGTGTGAGTAATATAAATCTTTACCTTGTCTGATCTCCCCCTATGAAAATGCTTAAAAGCTGAATGGATAAAAGGATCCCAAAAACAAGAGCACAATACACCCAAATAAATGTCTCTGAGTTAACGTCCTGAGACAGACAGCTCCTAAATGACTCGGGTGTCTTCTTCTGATAAGCCTGTGATCGGGACGCAGTCATCAGGAGATCAGCATTGGCCACAAGTGGAAAAAAAAAAGACTCACTAAAAGTTACCAAAGACACGACATTGGGTGCCATTGCCGGGGTTGCCAGGTTTATGATAAATGTACCACATTTTAATTGTATTAAATAATCACGTGATTGATTTAAAAACATGGAGTCATTTTTCTGTCTGGGATTACGTTCATATCATTGCATCAGAGATAATAAGAAAACGAGATTATTGATTAAAACGGACGCTTCAATTACTAAAAAATGGGTTCGGGATCAACCTGGCAACCCGGAGACTGCCCACTTCCTATTCGAACCTGTCAAACTTTTCCACTTTTCCATCTCCGCACCTGGCGTTACTTTGTTTCCACCGGCCCCCTTTGATAATGTAGCGCGCTTTTTTTTTTTGCTTGTTTTTTTTTGTTTTTGTTTTATCACCGTGATTCAATTTTGCTGCTGAATTTGATCAAAGGAAGCAGGTTTATACTGAAAGAATGACGGAGAAGGAGGGAAAGTGAGAGAGAGAGAGAACGTCGAACTGGATCCACCGGTTCCTTGTAGAATTGGCTATAAATAAGGAAACAGGAACAGCCTCTTTCATTTTTTTTTTTTTTTTTTTTTTTCCTTTTAAAGCAGGACTCAGGATTGAATTTGAACGTTTAGGGATGAGATTACAAACAGTTAGCGTGGGTTGCTAAGCTCTGCTTTTTTGTATGACAGGTTTTTGGTCACTATGGCAACAACTTTTGGCTGCCTCTTAATAATAATAATATATATCTATATATATACTGCACAAAAAAAATTAAGGGGACACTTAGTCCTGGTTTGATTTGAACCTTACATACACATATGAGGGGCGTTCAAGTCAAACCGGGACTAAGTGTTCCCTTAATTTTTTTGAGCAAGATAGATAGATAGATAGATAGATATTTGGGTTAACCCAATATAAAGGGTAATATGTAAATAATAAATAATAAATATTGGAGGGTGCCAATCCATCTCAGGGCACATAAAATGTACACACACATACGGTCATTCACACACTACGTCCAATTTGGGAACAGCAAAAAGCCTAATCTGCATGCCTTTGGAATGTGGGAGGAAACCGGAGTACCCGGAAGAAACCCACCAAGCACAGGGAGAACATGTAAACTCCATGCACACATTCCGAGGCGGGAATCGAACCTGGACCCTGGAGGTCCGAGGTGACAGTGTTATCCACTACTGTAGGCCACCATGCCGCCTGGTATATGATTAAATGCATAAATAAAAAATAAATAAATCAATAAATAAAAGTTGCAGTACAATGTACTGTGAAATTATTGGATTATCATTAATGGGATTAAGGTGAATATACAGTAGATAGGTATACTGATCAGGATACGATTTATTATTATGAACTCTCTCTCTCAAACACTCTTATATGTCTTTGCATTATGCAGAAGTTATCTTATTAAAGATCTTTGGCTGTAAACAATCTTACATTTTTATCACATTAAGTTCACATTATAGCCTAATTTTTTGGTCCATCCACATGCAATCCGGCTCATTGGGCGATCCCCACCCTGGAGGTGTATCCATCGTTTCTATGGCAGTTATCCTTAGGGAGTCTAGTTAGCAGCTCATAATTAGCCTAACCTGCATGTTTTTGGACTGTAGGAGGAAACTGGAGTACAAAGTGCAAAGTAGTGCAAATTGCACACATACAGACNNNGAGGCGGGAATCGAACCCAGACCCTGGAGGTGCAAGGTGATAGTGCTAAAGCCTACATTATTATTAATGTTATCCCATCAATGCATCTCCTGATATTTGATATGTATGCCATATAATAATAATAATAATTATTATAATAATAATAATAATACAAGCTAGGACTTGTTTAGATCAGTTTAATCAGTTATTCAATAGAGGGCTTCCCCTTCACAACCCTGAATCGATGTTAAACTCAGTAAAATGGACATTCCTAAAATATTAACTCAGTCAATCCCTCCCTGCAGTGCTCCTGTTGCAACAGGTGATCCGATAACCGCACTGTCCGGGTTGCCAGATTGGTACCACAACATTCACCACGGTTGCCAGAGTTGTATGCATAGTTTCGCATCCCAGGTTCACGTCAAAGCCTCAGTCTGCTCCTAACCTCCGTCTTAACTCCATCTCGAAACCGGAATAACCTCACAGCGATTGTATTAATTCTCCAGAGAAGCGAATGTTGAGGAGGATTCGGGATCAACCTGGCAACCGTTTTGCTCCGAGCCCCGCGATAGAGACGGAGATCTCCGCAATAAAACCCCGCAAACGGCGGCATTGTGGGGGGAATATAAAGCAGCAGCCCGGCGTGAAGCCTAGTCATAGGTCGTTACCTGAGCAGTGCAGAAGAAGAGCCAGCGCTACATCCTCCACGGAGAAGAAGAAGATGATCGGAGTGAACACGAAGCTGATCAAAAAGCCGGAGGAACACATCCAACAGGCAGAGTTACACAGGGACCGGGTTGCCAGGTTGGCGCCTTTCAAATCATAATTCTGCTTATTTTGTATTCTCACTGGCTTGTCAGGCGACCTTGGGGTGGGAAGCTGGCATGCGTCTTACTGTGCTGATCTGGACACTGTCAATAACAAATTCCAGTATAATAAATAAATCAAACATATCATATAATAAATAAATAAATAAATAAATAAATAAATAAAATAACAAAAACAACCTCCAGGTTCTGGGTTCGATTCCTGTATCGGGGTCTGTCTGTGCATGGAGTCTGTGCTTTGTGGATTTCTTCCCACAATCCCAAATCCCATAGTGTGTGAATGAGTGTGTGAGTGTGTGTGTGCCCTGTGATCAATTGGCACCTTATCCAGGTGTGCCAGTCGGCTCCTGGGATGGGGTCCAGGCCCTCCGTGATCCATTATACAGGAAAAAAGTGGTATAGATGAAGACGAACAAATCGGAATGCATCTTACTGGACATTGGAAATTGTACCTCTCTATTCTCACTTACTCTCGCCCGGAGACCTATCCCCGGAAGACTAAGGGCACGAGGCAGGGTAACCCTGGATGGGGTGCCAATCCATTGCATTCCAATCATTCACAAACTACAGGCAATTTGGGAACGCCAATTAGCCTAAGCGGCATGCCGTTGGACTGTGGGAGGTACGAGGAGGAAGCCCACCAATCACTGAAAGAACACGCATACTCCATGCACACAGACTCGAGGCAGGAATCGAACCCAGAACCTGGAGGCAACAGTGCTGATTGCACTATTGCACACCAATGTTCTGATAAGGAGATCAGAATCAGAATCAGGTTTAATTTTTTATAGACAAGATATGATTTCATAAGATATGTTTTCAGAGTATGTAACAGATGTGCATGAAGTGTGCAAGGAAGTGCAAGTAACTGTAGTGTGCATCACGTATAATAAATTGTGCAAATAGCCGTAATGTGCAGTAGAATATAAGAAGTTTGTTCTGTTGGTGTTGTTGGTGATTTTACACAATATACAATACAAGATGTTTGTTCAGTGCAAATAACAGTGATGTAGGACATAAGAAGTTTGTAAGAAAAAAAAAAAAAAGAGCATGTTGGTGCTTTTATACAGAGGATTGCATATAGTTAAGTTCGACCTTTTATGATGGTGATATCAATTTAACAACACGTGTTAATATAAAATTATCAAACAAATAAAAAACGTGTGGTCACTGATATCAAGTATTATGTAAGGATATGTTTCTATGAGATTTGTGGAAGTGGAGTCTCCAGAGTCAGCACCCATTTCCTTATCGTTACACCAGAAAAAAAAAAAAAAAAAAACATTATAACTGCTATAGCATAAACAAGACACATCTGATCTGCACACAGGTTTTACACCGAATTCCTTTTGACATTTAATCCAGGCTTGGGACCGGCACTGCATCCTGTGGCTGGGGTTTGGGCATTGGTTGGGAATTGACCCCTGGCCTTCTGCATGGCAGGTGAGAAACCTACCACTGAGCCACCAATGCCCCATGATGTAATCCATTAATATATTAAAAATATATTTTAAGTATCTGTCTTTGAAGGGAAAAAATATTTTAAAAGTTTAAAGCTAAAAAAAAAAAAAAAGATCAGCGTTAATGTAATCAGTGATATACTTTTTTTCAGGTTGAAGCCCACGTACATGTCTTTCTCTACAGCAGAACTCTCTGTGTAACTTATTAATTAAAAAAAAAATAATCACATTCTGTAAAGTTGAGTATCTTGCGCCTTGTATATGCTACGTTGTACTTCTTTCATCGTCAGACAAGTACACTTCCTGTTCGCAGTGCCGGCCCGTCCAACAGGCAATACAGGTGGTCACCTAGGGCCCCGCCTTACTACAAGGGCCCCGCGAACATTATTAAAAGCATTTCCTTCCTACAACAATAGGACGTGACTACACAAACATGTCGTTGTACCTATGGACCTATTAAACATGACACAATTCACAACAATGGTGAGGAAATAAATACCCACCATATTAAATGTAAGGAATAGATCTGCACATGACAAATTGCTGAAAATGATAATAAATACAAAACAACAGTATAAATAAAAGCTCAAAAGATTTGAAACATACACAAAAGCACCATATACTAATTTGCACAACACCACCTGCGATATACTGGGAGAACTGGAGTGCCGTAATGTTCATAGTATTTGTATATATAAATTGCACTATATCTCTTTAAATTACGCATGTTTGATAAAAAAAAAAATCTTACCATTTATTATGTTTCATTGCCTATTAGTTAAATAAAGTTCCTGATATTTTAACCTTTATGTTAATATGGATTTAACTGATTTGTGTATTGCCTCTCACAGTGTCGTCTGTCTTGGTGCCAGTTTACACGGTGCAGGCGTACAGTTACTTAATGTCTGTGCAAGGTAGCAGTCCTGTATGTACAGTTGCTGAAATAAAGAGTGAACTTGAATGTGCGCGTCTTTGCGTGCACACTCGTGAGAGTGAGTGCTCTTTGTGGTTGAGTGCTGCTACGTTATCTGGATGCTAGCTGACAGCGGCGGGAGATTTAACTGTACAGCGAGCAGCTCAGGATCACAACTAGTCCATCGTGCAAAAAAACGTCTACAGAAATATAAATCAGTTTCTGAGACGGAGAGCCCATGGCGTAACAGAGCAGAATCTGTTAACAGAGCATCATGATTGCAGGCACGATTTTATTGTGGTACAGTTTGCTCCTACAGATGGTTTGTGCGTTATAGGTGTGTGATATTTTAATATGAGAAGTCTTTTTAGAATTAAGTGTTAAACATGAATAGGTTGAGAAAAACAAATGTGTTCATGTCTAAAATTCCTTTTAGCATTTATTTCAAGAAGAAAAAAAAACAGACTTTTTATACACATTCTTAATTGCAGATGCTGAAATTACATACACAATTACACCAGTGGGCCCAGTTTCCATGACCTCACAACCCCACAGGCCGGCACTTTCTGTTCGGTAATCGGAGAGAGAATCACAGATGAGAAATGGAAAAAGTTGTCAGATAAAGATGAAGTTTTGTCTTAAAACGACTCCAGCATGTTAAAATTCACTTATACCACTTCAGCGCTGTTATT
>JAQMYI010000036.1:31189319-31199488 GCA_030014275.1 Clariallabes melas | reverse complement strand
TTAGATGCATAATATCTGGTTATTTCGCGTTGATGACGTCATATGTAAATAATATGCGGCCCGTGAGACTTGAACTTAGACATAGTGCGGCCCACTGCAAAAAAAGGTTGAGAACCACTGCTTTATAGTACCTTGTAGGTAGTGAGTCCACAACTTTAAGCATAGCCTGATCACCAGGTACTCGCCTGTGGAAACTCCTGTAGTGGCTCCCTATGATCTGCTTAGGAAGGTCCTTGGGGTCAAGACGTTGTGTCACAAAGAGGACTATAGTGTACTGTATTTTAGTAGTATAATATATTAATCCATTCATTACCTATACATCTTTTACCCTTTGTAGGGTCGGGGGTGAGCCTTTCCCAGGCAACTCAGGACACAAGGCGGGGTCCACCATGAATTGGGTGCCAACACACAGCTGGGCACAACCCTGGAGTTGAGAGTGCTAACGACCAAGTCTCAGTGCTGCCTAGTAAAACATAGATAAATATTAATACATCAAATTGCTAGACGCAGATCCTTAAGGCACAAGTAATTATACTGCTGCTCCGAAGTGCTGAAACCTTCTCCATAGTGTTGTCTTTACTTTTACAGCAGAGGATGAATCAGGAAGAGTAAAATTAAGCATTTGTGGTAGGATTTGACTAAAGAAAAGTTAGTTTAAGAATTTACGAGGTGATTATAGGGTGTATCTGTTCACTTATTAAAATCTGAAATCATGTCTTGCACTTTTTCCTGAAGCACCAAGACACCGTTTTCTGCACTACTCGATTTTATTAGTGACATTAACAGCATCAAACATTAAAAATGTAGGTCTAGCAAGAAATTCGAATCGAACGCTGCGTGTACGCCCGGGAGCTGTTCAAAACTTGTTTGCATCAGTGGAAAGCCAAGCCAAGCAAGTTTGCATTTTTTTTTCTAGGCTTTTTTTGCATTTTGTGCAAGATTTAGTGAAGACGTAGCACCATGGGTCCCAAGAATCTTAGCAAGGATGGTAGCAAGAAGAAAAGGGAGCCAAGAGGAGTCATGAATTAGGGTTAAGTGAGGTTTAATGTCTGTTTATTTCATATTTTACTTAATTTCCATGTTGTTTCTAAATGTTTTGATTGTTTTCTATGCAAAAATATGATTATAGTGTTGGTTTCTGGAACAGATCATCTGCATTTACATTATTTCCTACGGGAAAATGCGTTTCACAATACGGAACTTTCACCTAAGAACTCACCTCCGAAACGGTTTAAGTTCGTATGCTGAGGTACCACTTGTATCTCGGTTAACTGGTGACAGGACCATGGATACTCAAGGCTCAACCACAGAAAAGCCAATACAGTAAAAATCGCTGAAAAAATGGTGAATAATGGTTTATGGCTATAGAACTTTCAGTATCACTGGAGCACCACCCCATTTTACTCTTACTGTGCATGTGTGGTTAGACCAGCATTTTCCAGGACGGTAGGCTGGGGCGACGTGGTCTTCATGAAAGTCCAGATCTCACTCAATGTGATTTTTTTCCTGTGAAGCTATGCAAAGGATGAGGTGTACAGGACAAAGCCTTGCACACTGGAGGACTTGGAGACATGAATTCAGGAGGTTCTCAGTAATATCCCAAATAACTTCCTTTAGAAGACTGTACATTCCATCCCTGTCTTTTTGAGGAAACTAATGTCATGGACACGCTAGGCTCCGCCCCCAATCAACATTCCCAAATTCTAATCACACACACCTGAACCTCATCACCAATACATACAAATACACCTCACTTCAGTCTGGTCTCACTGGTCTCAGTGTCTGGTCTCCACTACGGATAAGGACTCAATGTGTACCCGTGTCACGCAATCTTCTCACTCTGTGTTTCCTCGTCTCCATGTCTCCTCGTCTCTGCATCTCCTCGTCTCTTTAAGCTCCGTGTCCTGTCTACGCGTTCCACCGTTCCTGATCCTCCGTCCACCAGCTCCAGCATCATATCAGTTAAGACTTTCCGGTTCACTCTCTTCCCCACATCTCATCCCAAACAGTTATCATTCATTGTTAATAAAAGCGCCCGTTCGGGTTTTCTCTAATTCCTGTCTGTCATTCCGTAACAACTAACTGACGCCACCGACGGTACCTATGTTGAAATTTAAAGATTTGAGTTCAATTTCCTATGTAATAAAGTACATGTACAATTTGTTTCGATAATTTCTTTTAGAAATATGGACTTTATTACCAATTTTTAATGCCTAGTTACTTTTTCCCCCACGCTGTATATATATATATATAATTCAGTCAACAAGGTGAGAGTTGAAAGCACAAACCAACACGATGCTTAATGTACAGTAAACAGCTCATGTGACTGGGGTAGGCCACAAAACCCCATTTTGACAGTTTTTCTTGCTTACCTCTGTAACATGTTCAGAGAGAAACTGTCATTAATTGAGCAAATGATTTCAACCACTTCCTTGACTTCAGGCATCATTTTTCGGGCAGTGGTTAAAGTTCTGTGCTAATCACTGGAAGGTTGTGAAGTCAAGTCAGTTTCTTTTAGTCTCTTATGGAAATCATGTCACAAGCATGAACTAAGTAAGAAATAAGACACCCTGCGTTGTGCTGATGTAGTAAAATAATCAACAACAGTGTAGTTTAAAATGCATTACTGTCATTTTTAAGGTTGTCAGTGTGTCTGTCCAGGAATGTACGTGAATGTACGTGAAAAGTCATAACAAAGTTACATCCCTGATCAAATTTTCCTCAGTAGCTCCCTTCATGTTCGTCATTCATTGATGTTACCTGCATGTTCAGGTTTAAGACCCATTTTCTTCACTATCTACTGGTTAGTCCATCCGTCCGTCCAAAATACAGTTTGTTAGTGCAGTAGATGAAGAACAAGTTATTTAATGTTAATCTGATCCAGATGTGATCCGAAAAGAATCAAGGTCACAGCAAGATCAGATGTCTGGATTATTTTTCTTCAATAGCTTCCTTTATGTTTGGAGGATATTTTAAGGGAGGTTATGGGATACAAGTTAGTAGCCAAAAGGACTTGATTTATCCATATTGACAAAGTCAAGTGTTCAAGTTTATTTTGTTTTCAGTACATTTACATTAATGTTTAGGGCATTTGGCAGAAGCCCCTATCCAGAGCGTCTTATCCAGTGCAGGAGGACGGGAGGGAATGTGGTGCAGGGTGGCGTGTGAGAAGTGCATTAAGGTAAGTGGGTGCTGGTTTTTTTTTATTTTTTTTGGCTTTGTAGGCAAGCATTGGTGAACTTGATGTGGGCAGCTACAGGGTGGTGTGGGAGAACTTAGGAAGCATTTCTTCTTTTTGAAATATATTTTTAATGGTACGTACAAATGAATAAAAAAAAGGATTAGACTTATAGGTAGCAGACACAGTAAGATTTATTTTTCTCCATGCAAAGCTATTTCATTTCTCTCAAGTCATGTTTTACATTCAATTTTTTTGTCATCCATCTATAGGTGCATATACTGTATGGATGTGGACCATCTGTGAGACAAGTCAGTTCTCATTATAAGGTTTAGATATACATGTACTCTACCGCTCAAAAGTTTGGCTTCACTTTCTAACTTCATGGTCATTCCTGATTTTTATTTCTTTCTACATTGTACGACAATACTGAAGGCGTTCAAAATATGCACTAATCTCCTTTGAACAGTTGATATTGAGATGTGTCTGCTTCTCATGATCTGTAAATGATCTGTTAATTGGTGATCTCTGAGTCTGGTGACTCTAAATGAACGTCTCCTCTGCAGCAGAGGTCAGTTTTGGTCTTGCTTTCCTGGGAAGGTCTTCATGAGAGACAGTTTCATCATCATGGAGCTTGATGATGGGTTTTACAAACGCACTCGACTCAATACTGTTGTTGTGAAAACTGTTGCAGGACAGCTGACGTTCATGTCTTAGAATAACAACTGACTGTTGATGTTGTTGTTGTTGTTGTTACATAATTACCTAATGCCATACGTGTCATTTTATAGTTTTGAAATCTCCAGTATTGTTGTAGAATGTAGAAGAAGAAAAAAATCACTAAACAAAAACAAAGAAATTTGCAAGTGATCCCAAACTTTTGAGCGGTAGTGTAGCTGTCATCCGGTTTGTTTTGACTTACAAAGTTGCAAAGTCAAAACAAACATGGAGTACAAATTCCTGAAGAACTTGGCCATATCAACATTAAATAACCATACATTCTTTTAAATCTTAGTTTTTCATTTCTCTTGGTTTATGCTGAGTCTCTGCTGTTTGAGTCCTTCTGTGCTGTTTCTATGGAAATGATAATCTGTTTAAAGAAGTTAATTAATACAATATTAACCCATGACTTTATTTAGAGCTGGCATTACTGTCAGAGCAGCTGTTACAGCAAACTGATTTACACCTTCTGACCGGTCAGATTAGAAATACAACAGCACTGAATTATAAGTCAATTAATAAGTAAACTTAATAAAACATTTACATGACATACATAATATTACTGCCTGTAATGATATATTATACAACTCGTCGTATACAGTAATAACATAAACATTATATTATAATATAAACATTATATTATAATATAAACATTATTCTATATCATATATTCATGCTCGATACATCACTAGACAGATGTTCACACAGTCCATAAACACACAATAAACCCGGCAGGGTTCCCACAGACAAGCTGTTTTATGTGTAATCCCTGAACGTGGTCTTCTCTAAGTGAAACCTCATCATCAGTACACACTGTCTAGTAGCATGTGAGAGCTCTGACCTTTCTCACCAAGGATGTTCACTCAAAAACCTTTAACATCTGAAGCAGCAAATATTAGTCATGTGAGCGTGAACATTTGCACTGTTACTGTAAGTGACTCTGATGTGCGATACATACAGATTTGTATAAAAATTGTAGACTTCAGTCTTGAGTAATTCGAGTGTGAAATGTTCCAACATTTTGAGTCACTTTGACTGAAAACCACACTTTGCTTTTTTTTTCTTTCTTTCTTTTTCTTTTTTTTTTTTTTTATACTGTACATCGCAGTAAAGAGGGAGCTCTCGGCTTCTTTGGTGTTTCATGTCATATTTTCTTCAAAAAATTCTCATAGAAGAAGATTCATATTGAACATCTGACAATGCTGAAGTGGATATAAAGTGAGAGATATATTTTCAGATTGTATTTAATTCAATTCTATTTGTATAGCACTTTTAGCAAATTTACATTGTCGCAAAGCAGCTTCACACAATCAAAATAATTATTTATTTAATTAATTTAATTTATTTATTGTATAATAATTTAGATCATTTAGACATTAAATATTTGTAATTCTCTTAAATTGAGCAGTTTCACAATAAACATATGATTTTGATTGAAGTCTTGCATTTGTCACATCATATAATCTAACATATTTTAATCTCTTTTATTACACTAAACCAACGTTTTTTATTATTATTATTATTATTATTATTATTATTATTAACACTTGAACTAAAATATGTAATTCCTTCTTCATTTTAAATACCCATCTAAAAAGGTAATAAAATATATTTAGTTAATATTATAAATTTTACAAATAATTACATTTATTTAATATAATTTAAAGTACTAATTAAAATTTTATTAAAAAAAAAAAAAAATAAATATATATATATACTGTATATATATATATATTGTTGTTGTTGTTCTCGCCCCCCACACTTTTTCCAATGTGAAAGTCATTTCTAATGAAAAAAATACACCTTTATGAATCCTTATGGACTGGAATGATTATGTATTATTTGTGTATATTAACTCAAGCATTTGCAATGGAAGGAAAAAAATATAATAGTAATAACAGCAAACAAAACATACACAAAGAACACACATCTACTAAAGCAGGTACACAACTAATCACTGATTTGTTGTGTGCACCAATAATCAGTTGTGTGAGGAAATTGTAGAACAAAATAATCAACAATGGGTTGGTTTGATGAAAGAATACTAGTTATTATAACCAGTTACTATTGCATCACACACCTTGATGAATTGAACACAGTTGGGTAATTTGGAAACACCAGGCAGCCTACACTGCATGTCTGTGGGAGGAAACCGGAGTGCCCGAAGGAAACCCAACAAGCACAACGAGAACTGGCAAATTCTACACATACAGTACACACGCACACACACACACACACAAACAAACAAAGATCGGAGGTGAAGTTCAAACCTCCAAGCCTGGAGGTGCATGGTGACACTGCTAACCGCTAAGCCACGTTTAACGGTGTGGAACATCCATGAAACAAGTTAGTTCTTTCACCCACTAGTCACCTACTCTCAAAGTAAATGAGATGAAGCAGCAGCAAAAACCAACAACAACAACAACAACAACAACAACAACAGAAATGCAACTTGTCATATTACTGAGAGAATCTTGGGAAAAATTACAGCTTTAGCTCTTATGGGCTTGAAGTGCCGACACCGGAGACCTTCAATGTATGTTATAAGAATGTAATTAAAAATATCTTTGTAAAAATCATCATTGTTATATTTGTTAATGTGAATTAAGTGCCATACAATTCCCACTGCAAGTACTTACTGTAGTATGTATACAGTGTAAGACATTACATTAGATGCTATATATAATATTTTGATTGACATATCTCTATGTCTCTACAGGTGATTTCTTTTTTTGTGTTACATACAACAGTTTCATTATGGAACTCACTCAAGTACAGTATACATAGTGATATGTGTATGCGTGTGTGTGTGTGTGTGTACTTGTTTACTTTCTCCATCAGCCCTCTGGTTTGCAGAGGCGTCCCTTTAGATAACTTTTGCCTCTACGCTCTCTGAGCGTTGGTTACATTTCCACAGTGTTCAAAACGTGTTTGAAGTAGAAGGGAAACCGTTACACATATCTCCACCACTACCACCACAACCACCACCTCTCCTCCTCTAAGCTTCTCTCTTTACTGTCTTCATTCCACTGTAGCGTAGTAGCGCTTTCAGGATCTCTGGGTTCTCACGTGAAACTTCACAGGGTTTCTTCGCTCTAGAGTGATCAGACGGCACGAGTACCTTTAATAGTTTAGATTAAAAAAAATAAATAAAATTCTTGCTGGTAGTAAGAACAGCACATGTTGGAGTAGACCACCAGTGGTGTTAAGGTTAAATTGTTTAATGTATAATATTAAGTGTCTCATTCTAGTTTGTCCAAACTTCTTGCACCCGCAAAAATCTTTAGCGTTCAGGGACATGTTGAAACACTAACATGAGGAAGCTTGAGCATCCTTGAAGCACCCTCATTCACCAACTCAACTTGCACATTACAGGAACTCAGCCGGGAGTTACAGTATTTCCACATTCCCTGTACAATCCGGACCTCACTCCAAGCCATTTCCACACGTTTGGGCCAGTAAAGGAGTTCCTGGGAGGCCGGCGTTTCAGACATGAATCACATTCCCGCTTCTCAGCTCTAGTGTACTGAGAAAACTTTCTACCTTAATAGTGAACAAGCGCTAGTGAAACACTGGGATAAGTGCATTAGTGTAACAGGGGATTATGTAGAGAAATAAAGTTTTATTCTCATAACAGTGTTTAAAAGTCCCGGATTTACTTGAATAGAGAGTGTTCGCAGTATAGTGAAATATTATGCCTTTCTTGGTAACAGAGCTTCTATGGGCTTGAAGAGCGGTAAAAAGAAAAACAGTAATTTTGATTCTTTGAGTGCGAGTTACTTTGTTACATTTCCACAGATGTGCTGTACAGTAAGAACAAACATTTCTGGACGGATTTTTCATTTATTCTCTTTGCATATGATTTGTGTTCAAAACTGACACGCCATGTTTTTTGTTTTGTTTTTGCAGTTTTTTTTTTTTTTTAACTAGGAATATATCTGATTTTGAGATCAGATATGCACCCTCTCTGCAATTCTCAGACTTTTCTTTGCAACTCCTGCTGCCTCATCAGCTTAAATCGTTCCCTGTGCTTGTTCAAGTGCCATCACATATAATAAAGCAGATTTGAAATATTGGTAGTTTTGCTAAAACTAAAACACCGGGACGTCTACGGTACAGGAGACGCTCCACAGTATTGGACTAACCCTTGACATGGTGATCGTTTATTTCTGTTAAGAGAGATTTATTCAACACTTATGGAAGGATTCTCTAGTGTAAGTGCTTTGTTCCAGTTTGAGGTAGAAGCTTTAAATCTTCAAAGTACGGTATGCTTCTTCAGGGTGGAAGAGTTTATTCTGGATAACATGACTGTTTAGTGTCCGGTTAACTTAAAGAGAGAGAGAGAGAGAGAGAGAGAGAGAGAGAGAGAGAGAACAGAAGCTTTTGGGGGAACAACTTTTTATGGCTATAAGTGATGTAAGTGAGAACAGGAACTTATAATTGTTGGCAAAATGTGTGAGGAATAAAACGAACCATGTTGTGGTGTTATAGAAAGAAAAAAAAACATGTAACTGTAACTCTGCTCCGTCACATACTTAATATTCTTATATTGTTTACTTAGTAATTACATTATACACATTATGGCGTTGTGTAGTTTTTACCTGATAATATAATAAAGTATGTAGGTTACTACAATAAGTTTGTGAATGCATTTAATAAGTTAACTTTCTCCGTAAACCTACAGTATGATTTATTTACTGATTCATGTTTTAGCAATATACAGTACAGTGCAAAAGTCTGCATTTGTATTTATGGCATTTGGTAACACGCTTCTCCAGAGTGACTTACTGTAAAAAAAATAAATAAATAAATAAAAAATTGTAAATCTAAGCAGTTGAGAGCTAATGGCTTCGCTTGAGGGGCCAACGATGGCAACTTGGTGGTGCTGGGGTTAGAACCTGAACCCTTCTGAGACCCCCAACCGCTATTAAACACCTTAACCACTGAGCTACCCCTGATCAGTCTGCAAATTACATAAAAGTTACAAGTTAAAATCTGCTTGTTTATGTACCTACCTCAGCGGCGACCTCATTTCCCCTCTCGTATCAGTTCCACCCACTCAGCATTCAGCATCAGCAGTTACTAATCACTGGCCTGATCATCTGTCATCATCTGCACCTCTTTCTCACTGGTTCATACCGTACATTAGATGACAAACAAAAACATTCCCTTGGAACTGCTCAGGTACAGGGACTGGACTGAAAATGAGAGACAAAAAAAAAACATGTTAAAAATCATGATGCTTGGATAAGTATGAAGAAAGTTTTCAGCAGTCCTGTTTATATTGTGCTTAAGGTGAAATTCTGCCCTTCATTTAAAAATGTTGGTGCATGAATATTTATTCAATATAGTTAATAATAAAAATTACATCCGGTGTTATAAAGTGGAATACATACAGTATGAGAAGAGTATTAAAGGATGCCTTGGGCAATTTGGGATGCTCTACTGATGTATATGCAAATATACTTTTTTTTTAGAATATACTGTATATACTTGGTTCCTTATCAAAATCTCTTGTGACTTTCAGCTCGACCATGCATGTATAAAATAAAAAACCTCAACGCACCACCATCACAAATTCCCTTCCAATGTCATCTTTAAAAAAATAATAAAAGAAATCAACAAAAACAACAACAATCAGAAAAAACATCGTTTTTTATCCATAGTCCTCACTCTAACTGTCTCTCCTTGTATAAACCTCCACCTCACCGTCTGCACTCTATGAAACTCAGTCTGTATTATCTGAACCTCAGATGCAAGATACAGCCCCCAGTCATCTCCACCTAATCTGCAATCTGTTTTCTGCAGCAAACCCACTGATCGGCTCAATGCCTTTATCGCAGTGACTCAGACCGAGAATAAACATGATGGACACAGCCTTTTTTTAAACCTGATGACTGGTAATGAAACCAGGTTCAGTAAAAATTTAAGTTGTGAATCCCTGAAGTGGATACCGAAAGTGATACTACGCCTTTCTCAGAAATAAGTATTTTATTGCGATGTGGAGGTGATGACAAACACACACACAAAAAAAAACAAAAAAAAAAACAGGAGGCATGGGTTAATTAATTCCTCCTACTCTTTAGCTTTCCATTTAGTGTTTGCCTTGTTAACAGGTTTGCCGGTTGGTTAATTTGTCACCAGATACACTAAATATATTTTATATTACTATGGAAACAATGGGCTTCATTTACCAAGCGGGATTTATGGGGGGGGGGGGGGGATTATTAATAATAATCATTTGTATTATTTGCGTTAGATTTTAAATTTA
>JAQMYI010000036.1:31163671-31174803 GCA_030014275.1 Clariallabes melas | reverse complement strand
GCTGAAAAATAATTACTCCAGTAAAGTATAGATACCAAAAATTTCTACTTAAGTAAGGTAACGAAGTATTTGTACTTGACACCTCTGAAATTCAGTCAGTCCCGCCAGTGTTCTGTATAGATACAGGTTGTGCAAAACAAGAGTTCTCACCAATATGAGCTTTAAGATTGAACATCACAGGCGCCATCTTTAGATCAGATAAATCAGGGTATGATATGAGGTATGACCTTAGCAATTATTTAAGACCATTATTAGTAATAAATCCCCATGTGCATGCATAGAGCTTCTTTATTAGCTTTGGGGAGTAACTGTTCAGTCATTCTGGTCAAAGATTCTCAGATTGCTTGCAGCGTTCTGACTAAAATATAGAAAGTATGATTTGTATCATCACATGTTAATGAGCTTCGTTTCTCACTCAGTGTTTTCCAGTGACGCTTAAAGTCATATTAATTAAATGATCCAGTGTACAAGCAGTGGAGGCAGCAAACAACCGCCTCAAGATGCAACGCACCGACTTATGGCATAGTGTTGGCGTGTCGAGTTGACAGTGCAACATGAAACATGAACGTTGTGCAGAGTGTACAGATGGCGAGGTAAGAAAGCTGAACAGACTAAATGTCTAAAGCACCACCTCATCAGTTTCTTTAGATAAAGATCAAGAAAGAGCTAAATCTCACTGCACCACTACCAGTAGCATAGTGGGTAACGTAGGAAACCCTTAACCAAGGTGAAAACTGACTATCATGGCATTAAAAAAAGGTGTTTTAAAAAGCTCACAGCTAAACAGTTTTGTAACAAACAAAAAAAAAATCTGTTGACAATTCATTATAAATAAATTAGCTATAATAATTAAAAGCAATATACAGATCATTAAAGGTGATTTGTTTCCCCCGCTTTAATTCGAAAACGACTTTTGCAATGCTGATGGATGCTTCTTTGATGAAAAATACTGGACCATTAGTATGACAAGATGCTTTGCTTTTTAAAGTTTGAAGCAAAATGTGAAACAAAAAGGCGAGCTGAAAAACCCGAAAGTTTTACACTAACGTCCTGTATATTGTATGAATAAACCTCATTAACATTAACATGATGCATTTGACTCATTAATTTCAATTTATTATTACTTTTTCTTTCTCCCTCTGGTTAGTTTTTCGCAGGCAAGCAGAAACGTGCTGCCGTGCTGATACACAGTCTCCTGCGAGCTCCACTTCAGACTGGCTAATTTAAAAAAAAAAAATCCTAGAAGAATAACAGATGAAGCTGAAGTGTGAAATGTAGCTGGATTGCTCAGACATTCAGCTGTTCACAGAAACCCCAATGCCACGCTGTGTTCAACGTTATCAGCCAGGATGTGCAGATTAGAGAACGTTTCCCCGCCTTGGCTGCCAGTCAAGGATTAGGTCATGAGTCTTCTAGGTTTAACCGCAGATCTGGCTGCTTTCACTCCCGTGGAGCATACAAGGTAAATACCAGAAGGGTTTCCTAATCTTTCTACACGCTAGCTTTTAAATAATCACGTCATCTCGCTCATTGCCGAGAAGAAAGGTGAATGAGTAATTCACAGAAAGACTCATTTGAAGCAATTGAATACCATAAACATGATGCTCACACAGGAGCACACTGTAACGATCAATGTAGTGGAGATTATGATGATGATATAAGATTACAGTATGTATAGATAATTGCAGATGTTGTATTGTCTCTAATATCCACTCGTAGATAGATAGATAGATAGATAGATAGATAGATAGATAGATAGAATAGATAGATAGATAGATAGAATAAATAGATAGATAGATACTGTAGATAAATAGACTTCTTTGCGTCCTTAAAATTGGTTTTAAATAGTGTAAAAGAAGACCGGTATGACCTCTTGAGAACCTTTAGCATACAACAGAAGTAATGATTTCAGATATCTATTGAGTACGTGGGGGCTCTGTAACACTTTCATTGCAAAATTGTTTTCCATCTGTAACATAGAGAGAGAGAGAGTACAATCATTTTTTTTTTTTTTCAAGAAAGCTCTGACTTTAGTGATCTTCAGGAAAAGGCGGGGGTGGCCAGTCTTGCTTGTGAGCAGGAAGGAGTGGGCAGTTTTACTCTCATGTTGGTGTGTATGGGCACTTTTTACTCTCATGGAGAAGGAGTGGGAAGTTCTACTCTCATGCAGGTGGGAGCGGCGGGTCAAATGTGAAGCTTATTATATAAAAAAAAAAAGAAAAAAAAAGAGCACACTGATTGACAGGGCAGCGTATTGAATATTGAAATTACGTAAGGTCAAGTGCTGTGTGTTAACTGCGTTCATTCATCTATAGAATTTTTGCGGTGATCGGATTTTGTCTGCCGATCATGCCCACCATGATTTCTATGGCCAAACCAAAATAATGATAAATCTCTGGCTAAATTCTTACTGAACATTTGATAAGTGACCAGATAACAGTGTAAATATTACTGATTTTATCAAGCTCCAGATGTTCTTTAAAACACTTTCAAGGACGGTGCGCTGGTAGATTTATGATATGGTGATAGTTTTACAGCTATATATATATATCAGGTAAGATTTAATGTCCAAAGATTTAATGTCAAAGACTTAATTTAACTATCATTTAGAAAAACTGAAACATTGTTCAAGCAGAATGTCAGCTTAGTTTACATTCTGCCATTAAACACATCACTTCCTGATCTATTGTTCTCCGTATGTACCTTGCTATGCACCTGTCACTCTGCTATTCAGTGCTGATGAGTGATTGAGGTCGTTGTGCGCTTTCAAATAGATCTACCTAATTTAATCTTTAAAGAAACACGGATTTAACATAAAAAAAAAAAATTAACAACTGCTAATTAGCAAATGTAACACAAGTATAGAATGTATACTCCCAGGCCTCCCAGGAACTCCTTTAACGGCCCAGACATGTGGAAATACGGTAGTTTCCTGCTCCTGTAATGTGCAAGTAGTGTTGTTGAATGATTGTGTGTACAGTTCCCACACACAGATGCGTCTCTTCTGCAAGTCAGTGACAATTTAGCCATGTATATTCAAGCCTAATAACCAGAAATCGGTTTCCGTCACTGGGAAACTGATCAAACTGTCTTCTAGGTTTTTCATGACCTGGTATGTTGTGGCATTCCCCCCGCCGATTTTATAAAACCACAGACAGACTGGCAGACGAAATGGTTTAGTTTTACATCAGGTCTGACATCAGATGCGAAAGGTCTATAATAAGTTTTATCCTGGACGGGTCTTTGGGGTTTAAATAACAAGTAATTATAATGGACGGAAATAACTGTGAAAGAAAACGGGATTGGTAAGAATTCTCAATAAAATAAGTACTTTATAAACTATACTAACCATAATTTTGTCAAAGGAAAAGATAAAATAAACTGTTTAAGTTGCAAGCACCATAACCAATCATACTGTTCAAAATATTATCCAAACTGGGACTGTGGTAAGCGGTGCTTAATCCTTTAACAAAATAAACCTTTACTAGTATTAGACACTAACAGTCAATGTGAGAACAACCACTTTGACTCATTTATGTTTTATTTTTTTATTTTGTCATTTTGTAGATCATGTCGCAACACACAAGGAACACCTATAAATCAGAGCATGAGAGTAAACTGCAGTGCAGGTATTCAGATCTACTGTATTTAAATTATTATTTCTGTAGTCCTAGATAGTAGAAATAACTGTTTTCAAAGCAGCTTTATATACATCTGGATGTAGATTTAGGACTTTTATAAACAAGCCAGAGGCAAAAATGGCGAGGGAAACCTGCCTGAGGCAGAAAACCTTTAGAGGAACCAGAGTCAAAAGAGAATTTGTCCACTTCTTGGTGATAGAGGGATTATACAAGAATCATGACATTATATGTTGAGAAAAGACAAACACAACTACTGAGTATTTATGAATGTTATCTTAAGTATAGCTGAAGTCAAGACCATTACGTTCAAGTTCCAGACAAGGACTAAAGTTAAGACACAATCTTAAAAGGATAGAGGCCAAGTCTAAATGAAAGTGAGTCTGAAAACCACTAAATCCTTTTTTTCACGCAAAGCCTTTAATCCAACTAGGTGGCTTCATTTGTGTATTGCATCCATGACCAGGCTCAAAACACTCAAACTTGACAACAAAAAGACAACACATTGTCAAATTTAGTAATGCAAAGTAGAAGTTTAATAAGCGCAAGTTAAAGCAGAAAACGTATTTTCTGTCAATACATTAACCTTATTATTAAAATTAGTATAGTTAATTAATTTCATTTTTATCCATCGTTTACATTTTTTCATATGCTAAAATGTGTCTAATAATAAGTAACTTCCCCTTTTGCCACCAAAACAGCTCTAACCTCTTGATGAATGGACCTCTCAAGGTGTGCTGTGGTGTCTGGCACCAGAAGTTAACAGCGGATCCTTTAATCGCTCCAAGTTGCAAGCTAGGGCATCCATGGATCTGACTTGTTTGTCCAGATTATCCCGGGATGTGATCAGATTGAGATCTGGGGAATCTGAAAGTCAGATCAACAACCTTGAACTCTTTGCCTGCTAAGCACCCTCCTCAGCAAGCTGTGATGCACTGGGTGTTATGTTACCCTTCTATTATAGCCACAGTAGCATTAACTTTCTTTCATGAATTTGTGCCACATTGCCTTTTCTGTAGGATCGGACCTTTGGGTACCCATGATCCCGTGTCCAGTTTGCTGGTATATAATTGTTAATCAGGATTAATGTTATGGCTGATTGGTGTACATGTATTGTATGATCCTAATCAAGAGCCCTGACCGCAAAGGATCTTTTAAAAAAATGTATACAATACATATGATCGGTGTGCAAGTCAAACCGGGACCTGATGAAATTTATCACTTGCACATTACAGAATTACACATTCCCCACATAGTCCTGTCCTCACTTCAAGCCATTTCCACATGTTTAGCCCATTAAAGGAGTTCCTGGGAGGCCGGCGTTTCAGACTAGAAGCAGGCAGTCCAAGAAAACCTTGATGGTATCCAAGCAACGAGATAAGTGCATTAGCATATCAGGGGATTATATAGAGAAATAAAGGGAGTTTTTCCCTCTATTCTTTTATCCTGCACACTAAAAAGTCACGGTTTAACTTGAACACCCCTTGTAAATCATTGTGTAGGAGCATCTAGAAGTGATCGTGTGAGAACTCCAACTTTAGTTCAGGTTTGACAGAAAGGCTTTTTTTTTGTGCAAACCTGGGACAAACCACACACTTGACAGGTACACTTTGCCCCCCTTGCCTGTATGTTAACTTACAGCAGCCACTCCAACCACACACCTTTCCCATCAGCCATCAGAGCGGAGGTCTCACTGTCTGCGGTAAACCCACTTGAAGGAATGAGTCGTGGGCAGAGGAGAAAGTCTCACCCTTTTAATACGAGTGTGATAGCACGAGATGGAGCTGCGTGAGACTTCCAGTACGTTGTGGGCGATTTTACCATCAGACAGGTGAGTTATGAGTCTTTCATCTTCACATTACTGTACCGTATGGTTATAGTACATCCACTCATACACAGAGTCTGTGACACAAAACAGGACAAGAAAGAGAAAATGAGCAGCAACTGGGTGAAATATGAAACTAATGGGATGGAAGTGAAATCTTAAAGTATATGGAAATGTATATAGGTATTATGCTACTACAGTATGTTCCAATGGTATAATGATGATAATCATCATGTAACAAACAGATTAAACATGTAAAGTTACAAACATTGTCTTTCAAATCGATCTACATCAATGGGAAGTTTGACTTGAAATGATAAATATAAGTTAAAAGCCCATACTTATATTCAATTATTATATTTTTATTACACCTTATCCATAAAGATGTTGCTTTTGTACAGCAAGCTGTCACAAGGAAATCACTCAGTGACTCAGTCTTCCTGTAAGCGTGCAGAACATTCCCAACTCTCACTTACTGTTTTATCTCTTCTGAGATCAGCTGTGTTGGTGTGAGTGTGAAAAAAGCAAACCCAAAGCAATAATAAATTGCTCGACACATACAGTACCTGGCTATGCAGAAGTTTCTACACGCCTTCTCACGAAAGGTCTTCTTTTAAACTTTGTTCTGCTATTTTAAAATAATAATGAAGGCATGAACTCTATGTTTTGATCTGGACTCATTCAGTGGAAAAAAAACAAAACAAAAAAACAACACTTTTATGCATTCAATTATTACCAAAGTTTGTGTTGAAGATTTGAAACTTTTGCATGTACGGTGCTCAACAGGCACAGATACAGGACTAGAGCTCCTAGTACAGTAATGTTCACATTAAACAGCAGAATGGAGGAAAAGGACTTTCAATGGCTTGGTTGTTGGTGTCTGATGGACTGATTTGCATAGTTCAGATGAAAAGATCTCTTTGGATTTTCACCCAGAATAGTCCCTAAGGTTTTTACAGGATGGTGAGAAACACCACCACAAACCAAAAAGTTTAATAAAAATGGCCGTGAACACAAATAACCACTGTTTACGACCGTAGCATATCAGAACGAACAACACAGCAAACCTTAAGGTGGGTGAGCTGCAGCACAGAAGAAAACGAAAAACTCTCCACTCTTGTCTTCTAAGAAGAGAAATCTACGGCTACACTGGGCACAAACTGGGCACTTCAGCACAAAAACCAACACTAGACAATTTACGATTCAAAAATGTTTTTGGGAAGTGAAAGAAAACCAGAGGAACCAGAGGAAAACCATATAAACTGCATTTATGAACTATATAAAAACCATATTTATGTACAATGCTACCAGATATTTACGACATTTAATCTCTAATATTGAATTTTCTGTAATAAAACGTGTCTTATCTGCTCTTGGATAAATATTACCCAACAGATTTTGGTTCCGATGATTCTTTTATATTTCTTCCTTTTATCATTTTGAGACACTGAGGATACAGAGCCGTTCTCCAGGCTTATTACTGCACACCTGAAGGACAATCCAGTTTATTAGCTGTGACAAAATCTTTAAAGTTTTCATAGAAAGGAAAGTAAAGAGGCTAAAAAGAAACAAATGTCTGAAATGTAGGTATGTTTGTCTAGCCGTACCATCAAAACCAATAAATGCTATATTAACGTCTACATCTTCAGCACAAAAGTCTTAGGAACACTTAGAGTTTTAAAGAGAGAGAGAGAGAGAGAGAGAGAGAGAGAGAGAATATTACCTATTCTCTATTTTGTAATATGTTTTAGATTTAGTCGGTTAATTTAGTCTTTAGAAACATGATGTTCCTAAACATTTAGACATGTGACATTTTCTGGGTAGCAAAATTATTGTGACCCAGTTCTCCCCCAGCCTTACCACATTCATCTGACCCACATACCGCATGGAATGATGGCTCATGAACCAATGAGCGTACACACACTCGGTTGCCAAATGTCAAAGCACATCTGAAAAATCATTGTATACTTGTAGAGACTAAATAAAACAAAAAAAACATTTTTTAAACAACGCTTTGTTACACACATTCTTAAACACATTATTACTTCAGCGAAACTGAATTTTGTGGGTAAAAAAACACATTTAAGAATAATTCAAACATAAAGCAATCATAGTTTTTTACCTGTGTAGAATCCATGTTCTTTAAATTATTATTATTATTATTATTATTATTAGCCATAGTAGTAGTAATCAGAGCTGTAAGTGGGGCGACACATCTTTACCAGAAGTGGCCCAAATCCAGGTGCTATCTTGGTTGGTACCTGCCAATATGAGGGCAGTATAGAGCTAACACAAGGCATCTGCCACACAATGCCACAATTGAAAAAATGTGTCTCCACACAAAAAAACTTTTAAAAACCTAAATTGTATTACAGTACAATCATTTTTTTTTAAATAATAATAAAAAAAAAAACACTTTGCACTTGGCATGGTGCCATAGTGGATACCCCTGAGGCCTCGCTTGATTGGTTTCCTCCAGGTACTCCGTTTTCCTCCCACATTCCAAAGACATGCAGATTATACTAATCGAATTTCCAAATTCCACACAGTGTATGAGTGAGTGTGTAAGTGTGTGCATTCCTATGCTACTCCATCCAGTGCCCAGATTCCCCTGGGTAAACTCCAGGCCTCCCTCGACCCTATATAGGCTAAGCGGTATTGATAATGAGTGAAATTTCCTGGGAATTGCTTGAGTAGAAGCGGAAATCTGATGGTCACACAGCTTTTCTCATATATGATTACTCTCCTATTCCAGTAATTTAGAGAACACTCATCTTATTCCAGCCATCATGCCTGTAATCACCAGAGTGCTGTTTCATGGTATTGCTCATGGTGCTCTCCATGCTTTTTGAGTACTAAGAGCAAATCCTATGTACTGTAATGCATGCTCGATATCACACACTTTGGCCTTATACAGTGGCGAAAATAATTATTCGTATAAAAATGATCCCCTGCAGTATTTATTTGTATAATAATGATCCCCTGCAGATTTTGTTAGGTTAGAGAATAGAGAAAGAATAGAGAAATAATATCAACTAAACTAATCCAGGAAAAGCACATGATACAAAGGTTATAAGTTGAGTTGCATTTCAAAGAGGAAAATAAGTATAACATGACTTAGTACTTGGTGGAGAAACCCTAGTTGGCAAACACAGACGTAAGACGTTTCTTGTAGTTGGTTACCACGTTTGCACACATCTCAGGAGGAATTTTGGTCCACTATACTTTAAAGATCTTCTCTAAACCCTTAAGGTTTCTTGCCTGGCAACTGGCAACTCGAAGTTTCAGCTGCATAAATGTTCTATAGGTTTAAGGGTCTGGAGACTGGCTTGGCCACTCCATGACCTAAATGTGCTACTTCTTAAGCCACTCCTTTTCTGCCTTGGTGGTATGTTTTGGATCATTGTCATGCTGGACGACCCACCCATGACCCATCTGGATCATGTTCTGGCTGAGGGAAGGAGGTTCTCTTCCAAAATTTTACAATGTCCACTGGCCCCTCGATGCGGCAAAGTCTGCTTGTAACTTTAGCAGATAAACAGCGCTGACACACAATGTTCAACTTCCATGCTTGACTGTAGGGATGGCGTTCTTAGGATCATAGTCGGTATTTTTCTTCCTCTAACACGGCGAGTCAGCAACCACAAGGCATGATCCACAATTCAGCATCAACACGCCAGTGTCCATACATAAAAGTCACTGCGGTTACTAAGAAGTTAATGTGTTAAACAAACAAGCCGAACAAAAACAAACAAACAAACAAAAACAAGAAAACAAACAAGTAAACAAAGTAATTAAATGTGTAATCGTTCATATATTAATTTAAATATTTGACTACATATTTTTAATGCTGTAATTTCAAACACAAGTTACAACCCCTGCAACTATTTTCATTTTTAATGCCGCGAGCTGAATTATTAGATTATTTAGAATCAGAATTTCCAGAAATACTGAAAAAAGTAAACTCTGGATTATCTTGATTATGTGCGATGATGTGAGTGCCAATAAGTTCATTCTATATTGAAGTGATGCCACCTGCTGGTGAATAAATGAAGAAAAAGCAGGAAAAGACTATACAGAGGAGAAAAAAAAATCAGTTTACTAGTATGGGTTCCAACTTCAATACTAAACTGACAAGGTTTGTTAACACATCTGATATTGTTTGAGACAGAAAGGCAGAAGGCAAGAGACAGAACTTGGTCTTTATTTCGTAAAGGAAGGAGACAAGCTAGCTGCTAGAATTTGTCAGCAGGTGTTGTATTACACACAGCGTTATCTGAATGCTGAGTGAAAAACTCATAAATCACTTTGTCGTTCTTTCAGCTATAGCTGAATCGTGAATCCCTCGGCTCAGCTTTAATTAGAGTGTCGCTGCTGTTAAGACACAGACTGTAATCCATGTGGAAGCGCAGTGAGAAGAGAAACCCCGGAGTAATCGCTCTGGACTTCCATCACTGTTGTTTCCTGTCTGCTCTTATGTTTCAATGTCGACTGAATGAATTGTGCTTCAGACAATGTGTACTATACAACATTCAGGTACATACTTAAATGTGCAGTGTGACAGTAGTCATTTAGAAAGCTTTTTAAATATTCAGCGAATCACTTTCAATGGATCACCAAAAACAAATTTATAGAACAAGAACAGATAAAACTAGATCAAGATCTAGATCTTTACCGTAAGGGGTCAAGTCCAAAAGAAAAAAAGGAAAATCTTCCTGCAGGTAGAAAAGGCAACGTGAAAATTACATGTGCAAACTCTTATTTAAGAGCAGATCTACCATGACATCCTGGAAAGGAAATTCAGGAAAAAAGCTTGTGTCTCTTAGACATATGAGGTCTGTGGGAAACCAAAATGAGACAATGGCGCATATCTTATGGCGTTATTCATGGTTTTCTTAAAAAAAACAAAAATCTCATTTTAAGTTTCAGAAGAGCACTGTTCAAGCTCTTAAATAATCCTCAACTGTTGCAACTCTTTTTAATCCCAGACAGAGAACTCAGTGTGCTCTCATTATGGGCTCAAGCTATTCTCATCCCTCCACCATTCATCTCAAGCTGAAAGAGCAAATGAAGAGCTATCCATCAAGTGCTCACTAACTGCTCACCAAGAATACATTTTTGCTGTGATATCTGACTTTAATTTCTTCCACACTATTATTTTTTATTATTTATTTAATAATAACTTTGTATTATATTTGTAGGCTGAATGAACAGATTGGTTGTAGGCTGCACCTTGCTGGTGTTACCTAAATGATATTATCTGTAAATAACTTTAACTTTAAGTATTTCACTAGATTACTATTCAGTTTAGAATCATGTACACCTTGATAAAACATTTTTATGATGCTATATTTATGGTTGATTTGTCATGTATTATTTATTTGTTATAAATTCCACATTGTAAAATAAGAATAAAGGTGATTTATTGGTTCCTGAAGTGCAATAAAGTTACTATTTTCAGCCATCTAGGAACATCTGAAGTCCAGCTAGGGATCATGGAAGCCCTTTTGTGACCACATACTCATTCACACACTATGGGCAATTTGGGAACACCTATTCCATCTGTGGGTGGAAACCAGATTACCCAGAGGAAAGAAGAAGAAGAAGAAGAATATTCAATTATTGTCACATGTACTTTTTACAGCACAGCGAAATTTCTTCTTCGCATA
>JAQMYI010000036.1:31111933-31122769 GCA_030014275.1 Clariallabes melas | reverse complement strand
ATAATCGGTCCGCCGAAACTCATCCAGTGAGAAACGTTCCGCGGTGCAAAAATAAGTCCGATTAAAATGCGTTAAATAATTTAACGCGTTATTTTTTGTGTAATTAATTAATCTAAATTAACGCGTTAAAGTCCCGGCCCTAATTTTTATATTTTTTGATAGCTATGTTTTTTTTATAGCTAAGTTTCTCTATATTATATTACTTATTTTATTCCATTTTCTTATTTTATTTTAAGGTCATGAGCAGTCATATAAGCATTTCACTGCATATCGTACTGTTTATGACTGTGTACATGACAAATGAAAAAACAATAAAATTTGAATTTGCATAAAACACTCCTGTCATTGCAACATGGTAATAGTTACTATAGCCAAACAAAAACACATACAAATAGCTCGTTTCTGCTGGAACCCTGTCTAACTGGAAAATGCTGTTTCCTATCTCTTGTGATGCTCTGCCTGTTCTCCACAGATTTTCCTTGTTGCCACAATGTCCTGTGTCACCTAGTGTCCCAAGAAGTCTTAAAATATTTAGTAAGGTGGACTCAATTCTAGTGAACAGTGGCTTTTCTAAAATGTATTAAAAATTGTGCTTTAACCCACTACCACTAATGGACCATCACCTGTCATCATATCTTTATATTCCTTGTCCTAAAGGATAAAGACTTTATACCACTCAGGATCCTGATTCTATCCCAGGAATGCTGGGTTCAAGGTGGAAATTCATGCTGAACAGGACTTGAGGTCTTTTGAGACTGCCATGGACATGGACACGTTTGTAACTGGGGCAATTTTGAATAGCCACAGGCGCTCCTTAAACAGACCATCATTAACATGCGTATGGCATTCTTTAACTCGCCAGAAATTTCATAACACATTCCGGTTTGACTTAAACGCCCCTCATATAAGGGCACAAAGGTCTGGAACAATGCCATAAATGAATAGTTAAGATGGTATTAGAGTAGCCCTCTGAAGGTTTTTTAAAATGTATTTATTCATTCGGTTGTTTATTACTTTTTTCCTTTTCTTAACTCTTGACTAGGGTTTCCTTGCTGGATAATGTTTTTTCTAGCTCTAAAATCTTAGATGTAGTCTAAAGTTTTTTCCTCTTTTCCTCAAGAGAGGCAACTTTTGGAATCAGACAGCCACCACAACACCTTCCTTCTATCATTGTGTCTGCAGTCAGATCTCGGAGTGAAACCCAGCCTGGGGAAAATGCTGAAGTTGTCTCTGAGTCCTGTGAAGTTTCTCCAAACAGGGTGTGTTTGCGTCAGCTGATAGACAGGAGGAAAAGACAAGGTGAAGCATGTCCATGTCATTCCATCGGGCATTTACTTTAAAACAATCGCTAAACAGTGACTATACATAGAGATATTATTTATTGGTACATACACTTTAGTGCAAGGACAGTGAGGATACTCTCAGTTTTATATCAGACACCAGCCGCATCGGAGCTGAGATGTTACATGAAGCTCAACAAGCTGTTTAAAAAAAAAAAAAAGAGTAGCACTGATTATTTCAAACTATTTAAAAAATAATCCATGATGCAGTGTGCTGTCGTCTTTGTTCTTTGCTGTGGACTGGGTAACTTTAATGGATAATTTTTTTAAAAAGTTTGTAAAATTGCCCTGAGCTCATTTCATCTCTCTCTCTCTCTCTCTTTTTCTCTTTTTGACCAAAGCAGGAACTTTCACATTTCAGTGTCCTGAATTATTGATGAATCCTCTTGGTATTTTTCATTCATTCCTCTGACAGACAGTAAGTGATGACCATACACCAGCGAGAATCTTTCATAATATTCCCCTGTAATATCTGACTCTTTTCTGAAGTCACAGTAAATGAGCGAACTGACTGCAACCGTTATGCAGATTTATCATAAAGCAGTCAAGATTCATGAACCGAATCTGCACTGGAGCTGGTCCAAATCCACTAAATGGAAATGAGATAATGAACGAAATGTGGATCCAGCTCATCTGGTATTTATTACAAATCTATTCTTGTGTTATGTGTTTTTGTGTGCATTTTTATCTTTATTTATCTATGCATGAAATATATATGAAAATTAATTAATAACAGGTAAATGCTTAATCTGAAAGCAAAAACAAACAAACAAACAAACAAACAAACAAACAAGCAAACGAGAAGGTAAGTGAATAATGATAAACAATGATATTTCATACATTAATTCTTATTAAACATGTTATGGTCAGGATCTCAGGTGATGCAGCACCTGGACGAAGGGAAAATCAGGTCATGGAAGCAATAAAAAAAGAAACAACATTTTAGTAAAAAAGAAAGAAAAAAAAGTACTCCAGTAGTCACTTATGTAGTAGTATTCCTCTACAGCACTGTGCAAAAATCTTGAGCCCCGACCCTAAACACTCCATCACAGGGCAGAGACGAACACACTCATACACACGCTACAGGCAATTGAACTAATCTACAACCTAACAACCTCAGCAGCAACCTCATTTCCCCTCTCGTCCATCTGTTCGAATCACTCAGCATTCAGCATCAGCAGTATACTACCAGCATGATCATCTGTCATCATCTGCACCTGTTTCTTACTAGTTCATGCCTTAAGTTGGATGTTTTTTTATGCTTGAATGATTCATAGGTAACTGTGTGGCTTAACAAACAAAAAACATTCCTCTTAAACTGCTCAGGTACAAGGACTGAACTGAAAATGAGAGCATGTAAAAAATGAGAGCCAAAAAATGTCTTTTAGGAAGCCTGAAGAACAATTTCTCAAGACAACATTAAAAGTACTAGAACGCCTGCAAGAAATGAGGGCTGGCTCAAGAGACTATTCTGTACATAGCTTGTACAGGTATATGTTGAACTGAATTGTTATTTGACCAGGACCATGAAGAAATATGTACTGTAACAGTGCACAAAGACTACATAACATGCAGATACAGCACAGAGCGAGACAAGTGCAGGGCAATAAATACACAGAACAACAGAACAATGAACACACAGGGCAACAGTACAGTGTTATCTAAGCAAACTCTTGCACAATGGACTGCAAATGATTGTGTAGTGCAGCAAGAAGTTACTGTATAAAAACACTCTCAAATATCCCTAGAAAAATATTATCTGTGTTTGCTTGATGTGCTACAATTTAATTATGACCACGGATTTGAAAGGTTAGGTGTATAAATATGTCATAAAAATATACTAGGGATTATTCTTATTCTTATTACTGTTATTGTTCAGTGTCACAGAGCTTTTCACCCAGTTTCAGCACCACAAAAGAGACACCTACTGTAACTATTTCACCTACAGTACCAGCAGATGGGTGATTTGCTCCTCGCCATCTGGAAGCACTGCAGCACAATCAGGAGAGATCAGGACACGTCTTGACTGAGAAAGTGTTTTGTCAGGACAGCTGGAGAGGTGAAACCTGACAAATAGGTAGATATTTACGTACGTTCATATGCTTGTGCTGTGAAGTCACCATTTCAGAAGAGTCAAATTATTGGCCATCATTAAGCAAAAAAAAAAAAAAAAAAACATTTACCGAAATTTGACATTATTGGAACAGCTTTATGAACGGCCCAACACATTACTAAAATCTAGAAGGATAGTGCTGAACCATCAACTTCACAGGAGAAATGTGGCCAAAAAATCATGAACTACCATGATCTGAGGATCACTTAAACACTTGGTGAAGTTGCATTGTAAAAAATGCACAATAGAAATCAGAACTTTGATTAATAGAGAAAGTATGAGGATTTCCACACACACATGATGAGAACTCACAGGACCTGGACTAAACAGCTGGGTGTCCATAGGAAGACCACTTTACCGAAACTCATTTAAAAAAAAGGGTCTCGGTTTGCTAGGGAGCATAAAGATTGGGTTTTGGAGCGAAGGAAAAAGGTCATGTGGTCTGATGAGACCAGGGTCTGTATTTACTAAGCGTCTCAGAGTAGGAAATCGCTCCTACATTAACACTAGAAGCGCCGCGCCAGTGTCACCTACTTATAACGCGGTTCACCGGTCATTTGACCGCCTATTGTAGTCAAAAATTCCCAGAGTGATGCAATTTGGTCCTACTTTTAGAAGTAGGAGTAAGAGCAATTTATTAACATTCTTTAAATAGGGAAATCACTCCTATCTTAACCAAAATTAACTAAAGCAGCATTAAAAAGTATTAAAGGTACTAAAGGTGTCCTAAATTTGTTAGGAGTTGCGAAGAAAAGGCTTTCAGGAAGACACGCACGCATGATAACACCAAACTGCAAATAGTCCATGAACAAACATTTCATCTCCACAGAAACGAAGGTGATGACTAAGAGAAGATGCAGCTTTAAAACAGTGATGATTTGGATTTGTCACAGCCGACAGTGTTAAATCAGACTTTGCTCTTAGAGCGCCTGAGGTTATGTGGCGATTTATACATTTCACACAGCATGAAATCATAGGCATTGCTGGTTTCCCAGGAGTTGTTGGTGTCATCTATGGCACACACTTTACAGGTGGCATTGAAGGTTTTGCAAATTGATGTCCACTCACTCTCTTTATCTCTCCAGGTAAGAGTAGGACAGAGTTTTCCTTTAATTATTACTTTTTACTACCTCCTCTCTCGTTTAGATGGTAAGAGTCTGGCACGGCTCTGTTATAGGGGCTTGACACGGTTGTGATTTGAACAGTCTGATTAGGATAACGTCATGCAGTTGAGTCACGTATCTATAAGTTTTGTCTACGTGCATAAAGCTTTCACACAACTGGCACTGATTTCACCATTTCGCTTTTCCACCATTATACAAATCTGCCAAAACTGAAACAGGCACTATAATTTGTAGCCTACTTTGCGTCAGTCAGTGTCATAAACAGTGACATCATAAACAGCTTTCCTAGGAGCAGTCCTACTGAGAAGCTTAGTAAATACAGGCCCAGACTGACCCTATTTCAGAGTGATGGGCGTTTCAGGGTAAGAAGGGAAGCGCATGAAGCGTACAAGCCTCTGGAGGCAGTGTCGTGATCTGGGGTTACTTCGGTTGCTACTTCAGGTCTAGGGTCAGCTCATGACCTGAATGTACTGAATGACCAGGTTATCACATCTGTGGAGTTTTTAATTTCCTTTATAGCACAGGTATATTCCAGGAAACAGCTTGTGAAAGAGCGGTTCTGGGAGCACAAGCAATCATTTTCCCATGAATTGGACACCAACTGTGTGAATTGTGAGCTGTAATCAAAATTAAAGACATTCAAATGAAAAATTAGAGTGTGCAAATTTTTTTAAACCATATATATATTTTTTAAATCTTGACTAACAGAAACTAAACTTACCTAATCTGCTTATTTGGCCTTCTTGTGCTTGAGATATATTGCATCTAATAGCATTTATCTATCATTTATCACTCTAGATACACCATTTTAGTGAAGATCAGGGCTGTCAAACTCCCTGTAGTTAATTGAGCACATACCTGGTGTCACTTCAAGTGCATAGGGCCACAACCAAATCAGTTTATTGGCTAATAACACATCAACAGCTCCTCCTAAATGAGCAATTACTGGCTTGTATTTGAAAGGCGTGGTGTGAATGCACAAACGGACTGAACACAGAATATCACCAGCATAAACACAAGAAACTAAATGGATGGAACTGTTCATGAAACAACACAAAATATCCTTTACTCCTGAAGGGGGTCAATATAGATAGCATGTAAAATTCTATGTTCTCTTGTGTCGGTTCACACACGAGCTGACATCATGCATAAGGTGTATGAGGTCATAGAGGAGGTTCGTTCTGTTCTCTCTGTAGTCCACCAGGGGACACTTACTACTTTCAAATTCCACATTTGAACATGTTAAAGTATTCTTTAAACTTCGCATTCGCACTTTTTTAATACCAATGCTATGTTTTGCATGTGAGAGTCAAACATTTTGAATTTAATAGGCATCTTGAAACCGCAAGCTAAAAACCTGATCAGATGTGTCAGAGAACATGTCCATTAAAGTGTGTTGACATGATAATTAGGATTAATAGGTTTAATGCTGGCAAAGTGGTTAGCACTGTCCTCTTGCACCTCCAGGGTTGGGTTTGATTCCCACCTCTGGTCTGTTCATCTGGTTTCCTTCCATTCTGTTTCCTTCCTTCCTTCCTTCCTTCCTTCCTTCCTTTGGTCCTTCCTTCGTCCAAAGACATGTAGTGTATGGTGATTAGTGTTTCCAAATTGCCCTTCTTTAGCCCAAGTGTTTATGTGTTTGCAAATTTTGGCAACATAAGACAACGCTTCTTGTGTGTTTTTTCTACTGCCGTTGGTGACATTTTTGCCCAAGAATGTGCCGAGTTCAGCTGCAGCTCTCTCCGGAACAGATAGTGATGTCTACAGTGCATCATTACTTTTCCTGAACAACTTCCCCAATGACAGCTTCTTCAGGAGAAGAGGTTGTAGCACGTCCTGAGGCGGATCATGTCCATCAGCTTTATTAAGACTAATGATTTCTTTACCAATCTTAGCCCGAGGTTGTCATCATACACTCTACAGAACCAAGGGTGAAGAAGGACAGTGCTTCACCTTAGTTAATGGATTGATTTGGTGTCATATTTTAACTGAACCTTGACAAGATTGTTTGCTTTTTCTTCCTCTGGTCAAGAGTGAATTTTCTTCCTTGCATGCAGATATCTTCTGCTTGAGAAGATTTATGATTGGTTGAAATCATGAGATGTGATCCATATAATCCTCACTGGATATCTTGGCATCATAATGGTTTGGGATAATAATATCATTATATCTCACAAGCCTAATTGCCAATTAGTATGTCAGAAGGTAAACACAAGCAGCTTTGGATATCAGCTTACATCAATTATACCTGCAGATACTTCATCTGAAGGAGCTTAATCCAAGTTTTCGATTTTTAAGACTTCTCAGCATGATCAGGGGATGTCTCAAAGCATCCAGGTTTAATCCACCCATCACTAGCAGGAATATTCCTCTCTCACTCACTCATTCTTTATGCTGTACGGGATCGCGGGAGGCCTGGAGCCTATCCCAGGAGACTCAGGGCACAAGGTGAGATTGACGAACTCCATGCATACCTGAGACGGGAATCGAACCCTCAACCTTGGAGGTGCCAGGCCACAGTGCTAACCTCTATGTCTCCATGCCACCTCAGAGAAACTTAAAGACCACTAAAATATAGGGAAAGTCTAGATCTGTAACAGAGAAATGACACAGAAATAGTCAATGAAAGAACTAATATTAATAGAATGCAATAAATTAATGTTAATAGGAAATAGGCATATGCATTAGTAGGAATAAGAGTGTGATAATTATGGATTGTTATTTTATGGTAACTGAATTAGTAATGCATTTAGGAGTGCAATCGATACGCACTCCTACATAATAATTGCATATATTATATATTATTATATAATATATTTAAATATTCTGAGCCCTCAAACCTTGATGAAGCCAAACAACTGCCACAGCGCTGTAACTCAGGGGCCAATAGAATTGTCTATACTGTACCTACGCCACTTTACAGCACACCTGGCCACTGGTGCTTCTCATTCTTTGCAATGCTCATGACCAATTAGAAGCTTAGAGGAGGAACATCGTACTTATAGGGAAACATTTTGTCCATGTGCCAAATGGGTATGAGTAGCCAACAAATTTGTAATTTTTGTAAATTATTGCTCCCTGTGTAAAAGGAGCCTATTCCAGAAAAATCATGGATGGCACAAGCACACACACCCAATCACTTTGGAAATTTGCAAATCAGCCTACTCTACATGTCCTTGGACAGTGGGAGGAAAATGGAGTACCCAGAGGAAACCTGAAAAGGATGCAAACTCCATGCACACAGCAAATCTGGGAATTTATATCCTGCTGTTGTAAATAAAACCTTCGACCAAAGGAACATACATTACCTAAATGTTAATTCCAGCTTCTAAATGGTGCAAGAGAAAAGTATTTGTCAGGAATTTGATGAGAGAGATGGTTCTCCTATCTCATCTGTCAATCACTAGCCATGAAAGCAATTCATCTTATTTATTATTCTGGGTTATTATACTGTGGCTCGTTATTAGGGCACTGGTGGCTCAGTGGTAGGTGTTTCGCCTGCCATGCGGAAGGCCCAGGTTTGATTCCCTGCCAGTGCCAAAACCCACCCAGTCCCAAGCCCGGATAAAATGGGAGAGTTGCGTCAGGAAGGGCATCCGGTGTAAAACGTGCGCCAAGCTTGTATGTGCGGACCGGATTATCCGCTGTGGTGACTCCTTACCAGGAGCAGACATACCACCAATACTGTGATTTGTTATTATCATGAACCTATCCAAATAAAACTTAATATAAAATAGGTTGGTTTTCTCAGCCAGATTGGTTGATGAGTCTGTAGGTTTTGTATTAATCTGCATTTTGACCCTTGCTATAGATTAATATTTATTCTTAGCATAACCTCATTACAATAATTACACATCGCAGATGGCGCACAATACCGCTTGGACTTGATTGAAACCATAAGCAGAGCCTCTGGATTTTTATCAGTAATGTTTAACGATTCTTTGCTGGTGGGGTTTCAATGTCCTGCGTAATCAGTATCTGAACCAAACAAAACAAAACAAAAAAATAAAAAAAATTTAATTCTCATGAGACTGAAAAGACCCTTTGCTTCTCTAATTATTTTTTCCCATCTACTCCACAATATTGTGTAAATTTCTATTGAGTGACCAAAACAATGCTGCTTGCTCTTGAGCTGAATTCATTATCCAAGTGTTAAAAAAAAAACAATAAGAGAGGAAGAGAAGGACAGCAGTGACCCTGACATTCGAATCAAGAGCCACTTATTTCGCTCCTTATCACATCGGTTAAATGGACATAAATCAAGTTATTACAAAGACGCATAAACACGCCGACAAAGCCAAGATATGAATTAGGAATTATCTGGCTGTTGTAAGTTATATGAGTTTATAGCACATTGCTGTTGAATTAAATGAGCTTGATCTGTTATGTTAGAGTTTACATAGTAACAATTCTCATGGGAACCTTTATGGTTTTTGCGGTACATGAAATAATAAAAAAAAAGAAATGTATCAAATTGTTTAAATGGTTCAATCTTTTACAAGAATGTGTTCATTTAACATGTATGCAAAGAGTCTCCAGTGCTGTAAATGTTGTATATGTGTACGTGTGTGTATGTGTAATATAAATCAATTATGCATGAATGGGTTTTTATATGTTATGACACTACATGTGCATTATTCTAGTCATAATTCTTTTTTTTTTTTTTTGACTTAGACTTGAATTGTTTATTGGACTTTTGGACATCTTTCCTGCCACCATGTGACAGAGACTGCTGGATTTGTGTTTTAATTATCAGCGCAGCAGGGCATGGTCCTCCCTGAATGTTGCATCTGAAAATGTTATTTTCCTTTTCCTGTGACAAGCCATTGCCCTCACAGTGGTGCACGACGAATCTGCCATTGTGATGGGAGGGGAGATTTTTACTTTGCTGAGAAAGTTTGTTGTCATTTTTTCGGCAAAAAACTATATACAAAATGTGGTGAAGTCCAAATGAACCACACTGTGCTATACTGTATTTCACCTACGATAAGAACAATATCTTGTGCCATCATAGGAAGATAATTGATGACATCATACTTGTATCCATTTATGCTTTAAACAATTATTCCGTCACCAGCCTCACTTTTTATTTGCAGCTAAAATGTTAATCAACTCATTAGCAATGCTGTCGTGTAAATTCAATAACACACAAACACGCTAGTGATCGGATCGATCATTCTACCGACTCTGATCTTTGAGTCTTGTTCAGCAAAATGACCAAATATTTTTTTTTAGTCATTTCATTCATTTTGTTCATTTTAGCAAAATGTAAAATGTTAGGTGCTTGAGACTCGTAACAGATGAACTAATTCCTGTACAGAACTTATGATATTCCACATGGGTGACTGTACAAATCATTCCCTGGGACGACTCGTTCTTCTCGAGTTACACTTAAGATTTGTTCAAAATGAACAAATCTTTCAAGTTTGACCCATCACTAAAATACACAAGTTACAGTATATATGTTCATGTGATCATCAAGTTCTCATTATATCCTTTCATCCGCCACCAATATTTCACCACTGCTCCCTTCAGTGTGGCAGTTTTGCTAAATCCAACAATCACTATCACGTCACATGAATGGAGAAGCTTCCAGTGCTTACTCACACCGCTTTCTGATATAGTGCTTAATACCTACTATCATCCTGAATGGTTTCTTTTTTGAATATTAAAAAGTCCTTAACTAAAAAGGGTTTCATTAAATTTACCAACAAACCATTAATCATCTTGTCATCTATATTGCTTTATCCTGTGTACAATATTTGTGAATGTCAATTATTCTAATCTGCATGTCTTTGGACTGTGGGGAAAAAAAACCAGAGTACCCAGAGGAAACCCTCCAAGCACGGTGAGAACATAGGAACTTCATGCACACAGACCTGAGTTGGGACTAGAACCCAGATCCTGGAGGTGCAAGGTGACAGCGCTAACCACTAAGCCTCAGTGCCGCCTTTGGTGAAGTGTACATGTTCTTATAATTAAATTAAGCTATGATTGACTTCCTCAAAGGAATCCACAGCATCTTGGTTACTTTTTTTCTAAAGGTTTTTAAGACTACGGTCTTTAAAAAAGTTGCAGATATTATATTAGTATAATGTTAAACTTTTTAGAAGTATTCATTAATTACTTGGGACATGTCATGGGAGCCTCTCCCAGGCGACTTTGGACATGAGGCAGTGTACACTAGAGATGTTCCGATACCATTTTTCCCCTCCCGATACCGATTCCGATACTTGGGCTCAGGGTATCGGCCGATACC
>JAQMYI010000036.1:31060688-31070929 GCA_030014275.1 Clariallabes melas | reverse complement strand
CCTGGGATAGGCTCCAGGCCCCCGCGACCCTGAATAGAGGATGAAGCGGTATAGAAGATGAATGAATGAATGAATGTAGCTAGTTCAAAGCAAGAGAGTATGGAAAGCCTTTCTTTTAGACTGACCCTGTACACCCTGGTGCTCTGTGCTATTGGCTTTTTGTCAGAGCATGGTACAGGAAGCATTACTGTCAATCTCACCTTGGACACATTAGTGCAGCATTTGAACACTCTTATATTGTCAGTCCTTCATCAGAGACTGAGGCAGCAGCCTTCAGAGTCAGCCTTCATTATACTTCTCCATAAATAAATACATACATAAATAAATATGGTTAGCTTGCCTGCTGCAATCAAGCAGTAGACGTCTTGCAGTCTATCATTTAGTGGTGGAGGCAGGTGTGCATATGCAGGCATGCTTTTATTTATGGTGGCTTACACAAGAATAAACAAAGCAAAACTGAACTAGGCTATGGATGGTCACTTACAAGTTAGCATAGCTTTAGATTAGCATTAGCTAATTAGTGATAGGGTCTCGGGAAAAATATGAACAGTCCAGCAAACACCCCTAATAACAATCCTGACAGTTCCACTGACAAAGTTGATTGTGAAATTATTTACTTTGTGGTGGTACTAAACTGTGTAATATAGAGATAATATGGCAATGTTTAAAGTGTAAAGCTGCTTTGAGACAATGACAATTGTTAAAAGCGCTATACAAATAAAATTGAATTGAAAAAAAAAATTGAATTGAATGTTTTGGACAGGAAATATTCTGTGAACGACTTTATAATAATAATCTTTCAATGACATCTAATAACACAGTAGAGTAGTCCATGTTTTTAAGAACATTGCAGCAAAGTTACCTTTATAAATAACCTTCTCATAAATTGTCAAATACCTGCTGAACATAATTGGAATGTTCTGGTTTCACCTGGAAGCACAAATAAGCATAAATCAAGGTTTTCTTCATCCCATAGATAGGTTTTTACCCTATGGACATGAGCTTGGCAGGTACCAGAGTAATTACATTCCATGAACATGTTCTGATCTCTAAGAGAAAGGTGTGTGTGTTTGTAATTAGTCTGAGATATCTCCAAAAGGTTTTGCTATGATAGAGTCACAGCAAAGTTCTACAGCAATTAACTATTGTATACTTGTATAGTTCATTTTTTCCCCCTGTGGTTGATAATGCTGATCTTCTACTTGGTTATGCTGTATTAAATGTTTCTCTTGGCTCTCTGCACTCCATTCAGTCATGGATTTTCATGCTGTCTTAATAAACTGAATGTAAAAAAGGGTGTAGCCTGGAGTGATGGAAATGAATCAGCCTCGGCTCTGGAGCTGTTCAGCTGGAACTCCACATCCAGCCTGTGATAACGGGACTTGTTGTGGAACTGAGATGAAGTGTGCCTGAAGTAAGTTTCCCTACAAAATTATCACATGCTTTCTGTAAAGGAAACTGCAATGTGCTATATTTAGCAATGATAAAAAATAAGCCCACATATTGAAGCCTGTTAAAGTTGCCTACATTTGGTCTGGGCTGAATTCTTACATCTTACATCTCAAAGTATTAATTTTACTGTATTTTGCAATTATTTAACTTTTTTCATGAAAATCACTCATAATCTAACCTATCACGTCTTATTTTTTTATTGAAATCTTGTATTTTTGCAGTTTCTCCTGTATTTATTTTTACATGCTTTATGATGCTTTTTGTAGCTCATGCATGTCCAGCGATGAACTTATGGCGGGTTGCATTTGTGGAACTGGTACAGTTAGGGCATCAGTATTAAGCCTCATGGCTGTCTTGGTACACAGTGTAATTAAAGTAGGCCCTTAGATTTTTGTATGCTGCACACATTGAAAAATATACAAAAACACAAACTGTTGTGAAACCACAGCTAGAACACTACAAAAATGTAAAAGTAGTGGCTCTGCTGTGTGGAAGGGCTGCTCAGATATGCCTCGCACTTGTTACATTGCCAAATGGGACAACCATGCTAAAGAGCCGCATGACATTTAAAAGAAATGGCCACTTTGAAATAATTTGGCTAAGAACCAAATATTTTTTTGCCTCTAATTCACCTGAAACTCAAGAAAGGTGAAGGTTTTTGCTACATATTTGAGACAGACTTTTTCAAGAGTAAATGATTCCAAGATCAAGGAAGGTACTTTTGTTAGTTCAGAAATCAGATACACCATCAATGACAAGGAGTTTGAAAAGATATGGAAATTCTTTAAATTGCAATGAACCAAACTACATTCAGCTGGTTAACAAACTTCTTGGAATACAAAACCATGAAATGAAAGATGTCGCAGAAGATTTTTTTTTTTTTTTTCGACATTCTGACTTCAATGCAGTCAATGGTGAAAGGTTTTACCAGGACATTACTACAATGGAGAAAGGTGGACTGGAACTGGAATCCATTAGTGCTGGCTGGATATGGTTGGACACTAAAACTGTCATGTTGGTTGGTGGAAGGATGCAGGCATGGCATAAAATCCTGCTATCTATTATCACCCAAATGAGGATGGGTTCCCTGTTGAGTCTGGTTCCTCTCAAGGTTTCTTCCTATCACCATCTCAGGGAGTTTTTCCTTGCCACTGTCGCCCTCGGCTTGCAGGGACAAACTGACCATTTTGATTCATACGCATTCACATTCCATATAAACTTAAATAATTCTATTGATTGTGTGAAGCTGCTTTGAGGCAATGACAATTGCTAAAAGCTCTATACAAATAAAATTGAATTGAATTAAAAAGGAGGAATTCAGAAACCAAGGCATGAAGAAAATTTGAAGACAGTAACTAGGAAACGCTTAGAAGACCTGTATAATAATAAGGCCAAAGTGGTGAAGGAAGCGAAAAGAACAGGAAACAATGGAACTGCAAAAAAAGGAAAAAAGGAAGCAATCTAACTAGAAAGGCACAAATCTAGGAATCTAGGAAACCATGAGTCATGAACATCTGAAAACTAGGCTAAAAATGATCTTCCGAAACAACACGGAGGCCAGGAATCTTGGGAAAAGAAGGAAGAGAACTTTGAAATTATGAAAGTGGGAAGCTCAGGAAAAGGGATCAAGAAAACGAGCAAAAGTTGGGAAAGAAAGAGGAGATTAGGAGTTGGAAATATATGGAGATTATAAAGGAGGTGTCTGGGAGTGGGTTCTACAGACGGGGAATCTGGGACACAAGGGGTCAGGGAACTACAGCAAGTACAGTAGGCATGAGAAAGTGAAGAAACTGAAAAACAATAAGACAATCAAGAACAATTTTTTGGAAACTATATGAGAAAAAAAATCAGGGGAAACTGAGCCAAACTATCTGGAAAAATGTTGGTGAAATTGGTAAAGAAAATGTGGGAACTAGAGAACTAAGGAACTCTGGGGGAACTGGAATGGTAAAAAAAAAGGTAACTACTGAAAAGTTTGGAATCAAGGAATCAAGAGAACATGCTGACTCTGAATGATGAAAGACTGGAATGACAGGAAATGTGCAGAATGATGAAATGTGGAGAGTAAGGAAAGAGAAGGACTTTGGACAGTAGAAAAGGAGACATTTCTGAGCCACTGGGGAAATGTGGAGAACAGGAAATGAGCAAACTGTGAAATGAGGGATTTACAGAAAAAAAAAATATGAATGATTGATTATGGACAGAATCTGGACAAACAAGTGATAACTAAACCTGGAATCTAGCGAAAGGATGAAAACTCTTACTTGTAGAAGTTCGAAAAGTTAGGAACAAAGTAATGAAGCAGTGGCACTAAACTTCCCAATCTGTGTCAGCTAGTTTAGCTTTATCAGCTAACGGCTGACACTACGCAGGTTCAGGCGGCGGGAACATAGAGTACCATTAATTCATTTGTTCCTCTACTATTGCTAATCTGATTTGAGGCAGGATGATGTTATCAAGTCAGCGATCATCAGTCATGAAGAACACGGTGATCTCTGTAAAATGTGGTGACGCTTGATAATAATACACTAAAACAGCATTATTCAGAAAGTCTCAGTGGCTTCATCAGGGCTGATTTGGACGAGTCCGCCGGGGGAACGGGATGAGTAAACCCGTCTGTGGACACCAGCAGAAAGTGCCACACTGGCAGTTTTATTATTTTTTTTCATGGCTGAAGTGTGTGTGTGTGTGTGTGTGTGTGTGTGTGTGTGTGTGTGTGTGTGTGTGTGTGCTGCACGGCTCTGTAATCTGCCCCTATGGCACACCGCCGTCAGGAGCCACGGCCATTTCCTCCCGGGTTAATGGTGCGATTAGAGTGGACACAAAGCAGCGTGCTGATGCAGGCTCTCGACACGATAACAGAGGGATTAGTGGGCTGAATGGGGCTGAGAGAGAGAGAGAGAGAGAGCGAACAAGTCAACAAATTGAGACTGATAGAAATCACAGTGGTTCAACGCAGTAAGTCCTTCTTAATTCTGGATTCTGAAAATGTAATAAATGTTCTATAGCAGCAGCTCAAGGACTGGCATGATGGACGCTCTGTATTAAAGAATAAAAATAGGTATAAATCACTTCAGGTCATACTGTTACAGCAAAATGATCAATAAACCATAATCAATCAATAAGCAGCCCACTTCAGGGTGTTCATCGTTATCTACTGGTAGAACTCATGAGTTTAATGGAGAAATGTAAACATTCTGCTGTAATTTACAGTATATTTTGCGGTGCAGAAGGTGTAACTGCCCATCGTTATAGTCAAAAGGAGCATTTATTCTACTTCCTGTCGGGAAATTAAGTGGAGAGGAAGTGGGTCGGAGTGGGTGGAGCTACTATATCCTAAAAACAGCACAGATTTGAGGTTCTCGCTGAAGGAGTGTTAGAAAACCTCAGGACTCTCAGCTTTATTATAAAGTCTGAATAACTTCTCAATTCTCTCAGTTGAAAGTGGGTGGGGCTAATCTTGGGTAATGCTTGCATAAGCTCCACCCCATATGTCTCACCTCTCATTCACTCATCCTCTCATCTTTCATCTTCTCACCCTCTCAACTCTCACCATTTCACCCTCTCACCCTCTCATCCTTTCATCCTCTCTCCCTCTCATCCTTTCATCCTCTCATCTTTTCACCCTCTCCCCATTTCATCCTCTCACCATTTAATCCTCTCACCCTCTCATCCTTTCACCCTCTCACCCTATCTTTTCATCCTCTCTCCCTCTCATCCTCTCATCTTTCATCTTCTCACCCTCTCAACTCTCACCATTTTACTCTCTCATCCTCTCACCCTTTCACCCTCTCACCCTCTCATCCTTTCATCCTCTCTCCCTCTCATCCTCTCTCCCTTTCACCCACTCATCCTTTCATCCTCTCTCCCTCTCATACTCTCACCCTCTCATCTTTTCAGCCTCTCACCATTTCATCTTTTCAGCCTCTCACCATTTCATCGTCTCACCATTTAATCCTCTCATCCTCTCACCCTCTCATCCCCTCACTCTCTCATCCTTTCATCCTCTCACCCTCTCAACCTTTCATCCTCTCACCTTCTCATCCTCTCATCTTCTCACCCTCTCATCCTCTCACCCTCTCATCTTTTTACTCTCTCATCCTCTCGCCCTCTCATCCTTTCATCCTCTCACCCTTTTAAACACTCACCCTCTCATCCTCTCACCCTCTCATCTTTTTATCCTCTCACCCTCTCTCCATTTCATCCTCTCACCATTTAATCCTCTCATCCTTCCATCCTCTCACCCTCTCATCCTCTCACCCTCTCATCCTTTCATCCTCTCACATTCTCATCCTCTCATCTTCTCACCCTCTCACCTTTTTACCCTCTCATCCACTCACCCTCTCATCCTCTCACCCTCTCTCCATTTCATCCTCTCACCATTTAATCATCTCACCCTCTCAACCTTTCATCCACTCACCCTCTCAACCTTTCATCCACTCACCCTCTCATCCTCTCACCCTCTCTCCATTTCATCCTCTCACCCTCTCATCTTCTCACCCTCTCATCCACTCGTCCACTCACCCTCTCATCTTCTCACCCTCTCACCCACTCATCCACTCACCCTCTCACCCTCTTTCCATTTCATCCTCTCACCATTTAATCCTCTCACCCTCTCATCCTTTCACCCTCTCACCTTTCAGCTTTTCAGCCTCTCTTAGTAAATTCTCTTATTAATTTCACACACGAGTGGTCTCTCTCTTTTGCACTTTTATCCGACGCTGAACGCTGAGCTTTTTATTTCCCCTGATGAGACGGAACACTCTAGGAAACGTGTTGTGTTATTATTTCATAAACAGAATGAGGAGGAGGAAACGGGCCACACTTTTCCCCAGCCAGTATTTCTCACTCTCACAGACTGGAACTTTTATTATTATTTTTTTTTACAAAAAGCTTTAGCGTTAAACTTTATTATTGACTGAGCGAGTCAGGGGCAGAAAACTGTATGGGATAAAAGTACATTAGAAAAAAAAACAATGCGCGTTGTGTTTTCAAATCTTATTCCAATGTAGTGTAGAGCTTTAAATAGTTTAATTTGATCATTTAATTGATCTATTTTTCTGCTGACTCAGATTCACCTGGCGCTTGTCATTGGGTAGTGTTGGGTTACAGTAGCTCAGGCATAAAGTACACGGAAAGCATGTTAAGAGTGTGACTCGTTCTGTATTTTGATGTATTCCTTTTGAAACAGGAAGTTAGAGTGACACACACACACACACACACACACACACACACACACACACACACACACTGTTGATTAGAGCAGCTGACTTCCTGTGGAGACACGGCGCAGATCAGAGACGCTCACACTAAGGAACACACCCCACCTCTCTGTGTCACTCCGTGTGTATGTGTGTGACGTGACTCACTCGGTGTTTAACACTTGTCTGTCCAAGTCACGTGTGTGTGTGTGTGTGTGTGATAGCAGTCCTGGAATCCAGGTAGAGAGGCAAGCATGGTGTCTCCACAGCCAGTTGGTAGAATCAGAGCACAGCTCTCAAATCCAGCTGGTGGAAACAGGAGCACACCCTCTGGACCAGAGGATGCTTCTGAGATAATTGGAGAAGGTGCAGGGTACTGTGCCTCAGCAGGAGCAGGGCGTGGCTCAGGAGGTGCAGGGCGTGGCTCAGGCGGTGCAGGTCATGGCTCAGCATCTACAGAGTTGTTAGAACATAGAACAGAGCTCCGCCCCCTGCATGCTGCACCAGGAGTTTGACAAATGTACAGCAGTAACGTGAGCGATTTGCGAGATAATCATCATCATCATCATCATCATCAGGAACAGAAAAGAACAGCAGCACAGTGAGACATAACTTAAACTTAAAGGTTTATCCAAAGATTCCCAGTGCAGAGCGCCCTCCAGGGGTTATCCCTGACACTGCTCTTGTTTCCTTTTACCCCTTTTTATTCCTCTTTTTATTCCTCTTTTTACTTCACCTCCAGCTTACCTTTCTCTCCCTTGTTTTCTTCATGTTTTTTTGTTTCTTCCTCTACATTTTCTCATCATCCTTCCCTACATCCCTCCTTCCAGCTACCAGTCTTTTTCTTCCCTTCTCTATTATTTCCTGCCACTTTGCTCTTCTTATTTCTCTTCTTTTTTCTTTCTTCATCTACTTTTCTTTATTTTACCCCTCCTCCCTCTTTCATCTTCCTCACTCTTTTCACTTTCCCCTTAACTTCATCTTCCTTCATTTTCCTCTTACTGTTTAACTTTCACTAGTCCTTTTTCTAATCTTCACTTCCTCATCCTCATCCTCTCCATCTGCTTCTTCCTCCTCAACCTCATTCTTTCTGGTGTTGTAAAATACAGGGCCTTTCTTCTTTTATTCTGTCTTTCTTCTTGAAAGACAATCCCTCCCCAACCCTCTCATCCTCTCCCCCTCTCTCCATTTCATCCTCTCACCATTTAATCCTCTCACCCTTTCATCCTCTCATCCTTTCATCCTCTCATCCTCTCACCATTTAATCCTCTCACCGTTTCATCCTCTCATCCTTTCATCCTCTCATCCTTTCATCCTCTCATCCTCTCACCATTTAATCCTCTCACCCTTTCATCCTCTCATCCTTTCATCCTCTCACCCTCTCATCCTTTCATCCTCTCACCATTTAATCCTCTCACCCGCTGAATCTGTCATCCTTTCATCCTCTCACCCTCTCATCCTTTCATCCTCTCACCATTTAATCCTCTCACCCTCTCAACCTTTCATCCTCTCACCCTCTCACCCTTTCATCCTCTCACCCTTTCATCCTCTCATCCTCTCACCATTTAATCCTCTCACCCGCTCAACCTTTCATCCTTTCATCCTCTCACCCTCTCATCCTCTCACCATTTCATCCTCTCACCATTTAATCCTCTCACCCTCTCACCCTTTCATCCTTTCATCCTCTCACCCTTTCATCCTTTCATCCTCTCACCATTTAATCCTCTCACCCTCTCAACCTTTCATCCTCTCACCCTCTCATCCTCTCACCCTTTCATCCTCTCACCCTCTCATCCACTCACCCTCTCATCCTCCCTGTATATACTGTATATTCAGTTGTGCTTAGGAACAGATGACCTACCCTGGACTCTATCATTTTATTTGTTTTATTGATATAAGATAAGATGACCTGTCTCACTCTCTCATCCCTGTGTTATTCTGTCTCTCTCTCTCTCTCTCTCTCTGTGTGGGTCGTCTCTCTTTCTTACACCTTTCTAACTTGTTTTATCTCTGTTTCTTTCTTTTTCTGTCTATCTATTTGTCTAAATTTCTCTCTTTCTGTCTTTCTCTCATGCAGTCAATCTTTCATTTTGTCTGTCTTTCATTCTGTCGTGGGGAGGACATCTGTTTTACTCTGTATCTCTTTTTTCCGCTTCTTTGTCTCTTTCTCATCTCGTCTGTCTCCCTCTCTCTCTCTCTCTCTCACTTTCTCGCTGAGTATGTAAACCCAAGTAGAAAAGACTAACTACAGAGGATGTGAGACAGGTGTACAGATGGGCGTGGCCAAGGCGGCGCTGTGACAGCACCTGTCCTGTATTATAGCACACGCCGTTCTGCTGCAGTGCATTCTGGGGTTTTATGAGCACACTGCATTTCCTGTCCTTCAAATACTGTTAAATGTGTGTTTGGAAGTAAACAGGAAGTAAACATTCTAGGACGAAAAAAAAAACAAAAAAATATCAGTCTAGCCTCTGTTTGTTTTGTCCGTAGGCACGACCCGGCCGCCTAAAGAGGGAGAAGTGCCTGGAGTGGACTACAACTTTGTGAGTGTTGAGCGTTTCCTGGAATTAGAGAGAAGTGGAGCTCTGCTGGAGAGCGGAACATATGAAGGTGTGCTCCACACACACACACACACACACACACACACACGATATACTTAATGGTTGCCCTTGATAAGCTTCACTCAAGTCTGAGCTCTGAGTGCACTTCAAAACAAACGATAAAAAAGCTTTTATTTAAGTTTATTTTTTTCAGTTTACTGGCATTAAATCTCTTCATCATCTTCGCCGTCGTTCTTGCCTTCAGCACACTGATGGTACACGATGTCATGTGTATCAACACATACAACCTCAGACGTATGACGGCATATAACGTTTTTTCACGGTGATATTTTTATTTAACAAAAATGAAACCACAAAGAAAAAGAAAAACACACACATGGCCAATAATAATGAGTACGTTTCTGCCAGGTGCTGATAATCATGAGCTCTTGATTAATTGAGGTGTGCAGACCTCTATAAAAGCTGGAGCTTTCAGGTGTGTGTGTGTGTTAACACAATGCCAAGGGGGACATAAGGACACAAGCAATGGTCTTAGAGACGCAACTGTTACTGCAAAATCAACCTGGAAAGTGTTAGGACGCCATCGCCAGACCAGTCCATCACCCCAAGGTCAGACTGTGTCCTGCTCAGAGGAACACAAACAAATGCACAAGATCTCAGACCCTACAGGCCTCACTGAACATGTTAGATGTTAAAGTCCATGACAGCACAATTAGAAGAAGACTGAACAAGTACGGTTTGTTTGGAAGCGTGACATTATTTTTTCCGATGACTGAATAAAAACATCCTCCAAGTTAGCAGGTGGTGCTAATAGGAGGGTTTAACAGGGAATGGCTCGGACAAAGCAGGGCGTGGCTGAGTCGGAGCAGGACTTACCACAAAACCTCTGCAGGGGGTCTCCGAGCGGGGCAGTGGTGAAGCTCTCGCCCTATCATCCGGAGATCGCTGGTTCGGTTCCCGGGTGATGCTGTAACCTCTCACAGCCGGAGGCCGGAGGGGCGGAATGAGAGGTACTTCGTGCTCCCAC
>JAQMYI010000036.1:31023001-31034054 GCA_030014275.1 Clariallabes melas | reverse complement strand
ATTTTATATCACCCTAGGTGATACTTGAGGCTCGATGTGCTGCGGTGATATGCGAATTCCTTGTTGCATAGCTTGCAGACAACCATGCTCTTATCGACGCTTCCATCCATTCGTTTTTTTTTAAATTATTATTATTTTTGGTTTTTATTTATTTATTTATTTATTTATTTTTTGCAACCTAACCCTGATTTAAACTTCTCCACAACTTTATCCCTGACCTATCATGGTGTGTTCCTTGGGTTTCATGATGCTGTTTGTTAGCTGAGGGCTTTACAGAACAGCTGTATTTATACTGAAATTAAATTACACACAGGTGGACTCTATTTACCAATTAGGTGACTTAGGAAGGCAGTTGGTTCTACTTGGATTTTCGTTAGGGGTATCTGAGTAAAGGGGTCTGAATACAAATGAATGCAGATTTCTATTCATATTTATTTATTTATTTATTTATTTATTTATTTATTTATTTATTTTTACCATTTATCATTGACAAGAACTAACTTGTTTTATGGATGTATAACTAACACTGGCATATCATAAATTGTCATATTTTAAAATAAAAGAAACTACACTTCACTCACTTGCAGCCTCTGTGAAAGTTGTTACCATAGTAACGCCCACATTATTAAAACCAGCTCATTAATACAAACTACTGTTAAAGTGTGCAGGCTGTAAATACAATGTTGTGCTACTTTAAATATCTGTTAAGGTTTAACATCCATTCAGAATGCATTGCATCATGTACTGCAGCTAACTGTGATCTGTGATTTTTATTTTCTTGGTAAATCAAATCAAAAGTTTATTTTTATAGCACCTTTTATAATGAACCATTAACAAAGAGCTAGGAAAAGCACCAATTAAAGACAATAATGCAAAACAAAACAACAGTACGGTTCACAAACAAGCACCAGACTAGAAACACAAAAGAAAGGGGGAAAAAAAAAACTGATACTCAACATCCTCTAGTAATTAAAAGCCAAAGAGAGAAAAAATATATATATTTAGAATCGAGTCACTTTCTTTTTTTTCTGTCTAACACTGCTCATTGCTATTAGATTGAATAAAAGCTGTTTTTCTTTTGTCTCTCTTTCTCCCCAGCTCACTCGAGGTAAGAAACAAGAAAACAAAAAAACTTCACATTCCACCCTGATTATGCAGTTCTCAACAATAAAGACTGACCTCTTTTTAACAAGAGGGTTAATACTGCAGTTCCGAGGTGGCAGTATGTCTGAATCAGAGATTGAGCTTCATTGAATAAGTAATATTTTATCAAATATTTTTATTACTTAGGAATATAATAATACAAGTGTTTATTTCAATCTATATTAAAATATGTGACTATAATGAGTAAAAAGTATAAGGGCAAAAACATTCAAACAGTTTGGAAACAAGCCATCTTGAAAACTATTCTGAAACTGTGTTGGTAATAATTGTTTTAAATACCAAACCTTGCTAGGAAATTAAGTCTAAAATGCAGTCACTTATGGGAAATTAATCTGATATTGTTAAGTACAAAAAAATTACCAGAACTGATGTTTTAATTACAAAATCTTGCTAAAATAAATAAATAAAATACTTTTTTTTAAATATGTAATTTTATGTGTTTGATTATTTAGTTATGTTTCACTTTTTGTAATTATTAACTTAGCATAAATAGTTTAAAATAATAACTACATTATTTTATTATTTTTTACTGTTATATTCTGCATTTAGAATTTCTATTTATTTTATAATTTTCTTTTCCTTGTGTAAAATTTTTAGTCAAATGCACTTTGGCTAAATAAAAAAAAATAAACCAACAAACAAATATATTAGAAATATATAACACATAATTATAAATTATATAACCTTTTCATTTAAAATAAATAAATATTCTTTATATGTTTAAAAAAAATCTAGTTTAGGACAGTTGCATGCCTAATTTCGGAGGTAAACAAATCTAAAATGTTATGTTATAAAATTATATGAATAAAAAATAAATAAAAAAAAAGGTAAAAAAAAAAAATCAATCAGACACAATACATTACATAACACAAAGTAAAAAAATAAATAAATTAAAAAAGATCACACTACAGCCTTTCCTAAGATAACTAAGGCAACAAATTTTGCACAAATAATCATAATATTACAGGTAAACTGATTGTAATTTTTTGGGGGAAAATCCATTTCTATTGGTGTGCATAAGCACATGGTATTTTCTACGGTTTACTAATTAACCGATATCACACTGAAGTTAGAGGTGTTACAATGTGTTCTACTTCATAAAAATAAGTGTTATACTATCTAATCAATTAGACTCATACACATTCCATACAACTTCCATAATTTGTTTTGATTGTGTAAAGCTGCTTTGTGACAATGACAATTGTTAAAAGTGCTATACAAATAAAATTGAACAAAATTTAATTTAATTATACTACTGAATATTAGCATGGCTTTGATTAAGTGTTTTATTTATAAATATTTTTATTTATATTAAGTGTGATATTGCTTTTATTCAACAATTCCACATTTATTTAACCAGTTCAGAGGCAATTCGGAATAACTTTATTATTATTATTCATTTATATTAATATCAGTTTTTAACGAGGCAAAGTGTTGTTTAAGATGACAACGTTATGAGATGTGTTTTCTTGCTGAAAGTGTTTCTGTAACCGGTTTTGAACGTGGGTTTTGGTAGGCAGTTGCTCTCCACTTTCCAGCACTGCGAACGATATAGACCTTCTTTCACACATGAAAGCCTGAAGACTGACAGTTAGTGCAATTATTGATTGTTAGAACACATTGATTGTTAGAGTGATAGATATATTCCCAATTATGCATGCATAGTTGTTTTTAGATCCCTGCTCCTCATCCAGTTAGATTTTCACACTGTGACCTCACTTCTCCTTTTCTGTGTGAGGAGGTCTGGCTACAGAGATGCTGATAGAGCGGATGCTAACTGCTAAATCAGAGCAGGATTTTTGTCCTGTTTGCATGGGTGATAATTAGGACCGGGAGCTTAGAGATGGGCAGTGAAATGATCAACTAACAACGTGACAATATGAAAAATTCCACCTGCGGTGAAAACTGAAGTTTGTTTAGTGCTGTTTTATCATGCTTTTAATTGCTGCCACACCTTCTTGCAAACCTAGTGCACTGTGAATATTATCGTGTGTGCGAATTTATAAGGTCTATAGACCTTATAAATGGCAAAGACAGCTATGGTTTTATTAACTCTGCTTCAATGGAGAGCAGAGCGGTCTGCAAAACAGAATAATCCCTTTTATCGTGTACACATATATTACCGCAGCTATAAAACATTCTGTTTCCTGTCAGAGTGCCTCTTTGTTTACAACCTTTGCATTATCGTGTGCCTTGTTTTCAAAAAGAAGAACATTTTGTTGTTATTCTGCTTGATGAAAATCCTTTTTTCTGCAGATTTTGCTCTGACACAAGATTAGTATTTAGTATGCTGTATTTACTTCCTGATGCCTCCTTCCCATTTCATTAATCATTGGGACTAACACTACAGCTGTTTCTCAACTCCAGGGCTGCATCCTTCAAAGGGTGTGGTCTACGCAGACTTCGTACACTTGTAGCCTTCTCTGACTGCGTAGACCACGAATGATTGATGGACGATTTCCTATTAGCATAACCAGCCAGTTTCTGCCTTTTTCGTTGCACCATGAAGTGCCACTACTGTCGCATAGCAACCGTCACATCTGCAGCTGGACTTGTTATGAAATTATGGAGCCAGAAATTTTTATTTTACTCTTTTTAAGTTATCATTTGTTACAAGAAAATGAGATTGTTGGTAACTGTCGTGTAACAACACTTTACCACATTTTACAAAAAAAAACTCTCTCATGCAAGGCCAGTTTTATATTTTTATATTAAATATTTAATTCCATAAATATGAAAATTTTATATTTCATAAAATCATTAGCCATATTTTTTTTAATGAAACCCAGTACCTACATTTGCCTGGGATTCTCGAGCGCTGCGCCTGCCATTGTCTCTTCCGTGGCTTTTAAACGATCTTGGGACCTATTGGTTCCTTCATTTTTAGGAGGAGTAGTCAGCATTTGTAGGAGTCTTCAAAATGGGACAGCCTTAGTCATTATGCTGCAATGTATTCGTTATACAAAGGCAGCCTACATAGCATGCAACAAATGAAGACACGACGCACAACTTCAATTACTCACTCACCCCCACTGATTAGGTGTGTGGTGTGACGGAGTTGAGGGTGTGGTCAAATGTCAAGGGAGTGGGTGTCAGGTGAGTGGGAAAGAACACACAACTGATGAGTTCTGATTAGTTTTTATCTGTTGCCGTGAAACTATGAGAGTGGAGAAGTTCATTTCATGGAGAAGTTCACTTCATGGAGAAGTTCACACAACTGATGAGTTCTGATGAGTGCTGTATTCTTAGCAATTTAGATTAGGTTGGATCTGGTTGGAGATCCCATTGCATGGAGACCCCTTGGGATGCGTGAGATGACTGGGGATGGTTCCACTTGACATTGAAGATGGTCCTGAACTTGGTTGATGCAGACAGCTGTTTTCTGATGACTTGTGACTGCAGTCACTCAATAGTTCAGGACTGGAATTCACACAAACGGTTTTGTATCCGAGTTTCCAATAACGAAAGTGGCCTCCATATGAACGTAAACATTTCTCCTGTTATATTGAACTTCTAGCCTTCTAATACACAGTATGACTGCGGATCAATCTCTGCTATCCGGTAGCACCCAAATGAGGATGGGTTCCGTGTTGAGTCTGGTTCTTTCCATCTCAGGGAGTTTTTCCTTTCTAACGTCTTCCTCGGCTTGTTCATCAGGGACAATCTGATCATCATGGTTTATACATATTTCCTCACACTATTTAAACCCATTTCCATATTTTTCTTTTGATTCTGTAAAGCTGCTTTCAGACAATGACCATTGTTAAACGTATTATATAAATAAACTTGAATATAATTGAATTAAATATTCCTACATAGAATTAACTAAAAAACATTGTGTTGAAAATATGAAACTCTTATTCAAAACAGTGAAATCTTTTTTCTGTTATGTTTACCACATCCTATCTTTAGATGAAGCTGTGAGAAATACTGCAGGGTTTACCTTTGCTTGGTCATCAGGTGTCCTCATGGTGGCTGATGAAAATAAAGCCAGCCACGGGCAAAACACACTCTGGATGAACCATGTGCTGCTATACGATGTGAAGTGGCAAAATAACACAACAAGAAGTTGTGTTGCTTTTTGTATTTGTTTATTTATTTTTATTATAACATTGGAAAGAAAGCAATTTCTGCCCAGTATGACTTGAGAAAACACAGACATAGTCTTGCTGAGGTGAACGCCACCGTAGCCCGAGGCAGAAAATCTGCTCCATCAGGAGACAGCATGAAATCAAAGCAGCCTTCGCTCCTCCCTCCAAGTGAACAAGTCTCAGAGGAAAAAGCTCCATCAGAGAGCATGAGTCGTGTAACAGCACAACACTGGAATATGGTGAACTTTTATGCATGAGGGAGAGAATAAAAAAGGGTGCAAGGTCATCTAAGACCTGTCAGCTCTAATTGGTGGGGTCTCACTTTCACAGACAATGAATGCAGCCTTTCAGTGACACAGGCTTATCAACTCTGCTGAACCTTCAGCCTGCAGCTCTTTCAGAGGATCAAACAGACTTTTAAAAAATGTCCTTTAAATGCCACGTAGAGCTGTGTCTCTAATCTATCTACAAACACAGATATATCGACATCTGCATTTTATTATGAAAAAGATGGGTCTTTGGGAAGCAAACATTTCTCAATCCTATAGTCTTACATGGATTTTTTTTTCGCCAAATTTATTCATAAAAGTGATCTGGCCTTTATCTAAGTAACAATAGTAATATTCCAAGTCATTCTTCCTAAACGAATAATAAAACAATGTACAGTACTGTATATGCCATCCTGGCTTAACAGTGAATTGTAACTAGTAGACATTTTCTTCAGAAGCAATAACCTATAAATGGCCCCCTGTTTCTGCTGTTCAAACTAATGATGGGAAATATATGACTATTAGTTCAATTCAGCCTTTATTCGTCACATATACATTAAGATACATTAAAAATGTCTTGCATGAACTGCTGTCTTCAGGTCATACTGTACCAGAGCATCTTTATTGTGTTAGGTTCTGAAAAAGAATGTAATATGACTGTTTCGAATAGTCCTGTACTTGCAATTATGATTTTCCTCAATTTGTTACATTAGTTGATCTGAGCCACTTTTATTTTTGCAGTCGGCAAAATAGAGTGGTTTATTTGGTATAGTCTCTACCCCTAGGTAACTGCGAGTGCATAGGTTCAGTGCATAAAATACTACTGTACTGTAAGTGTAAGTAGGAGACTGCAGTCAGTAACACGTGAGATGGGGAAGCGCGCCAGCTGCTGGTCATCTCAGGGACACTGATAGTTATCAAGCACTCTAGTTGAATCCATGAATTCATTCATTCATCTTCTATACCGCTTTATCCTGTATTTAGGGTCGCGGGGGGCCTGGAGCCTATCCCAGGAGACTTAGGGCACAAGGCGGGGTACACCCTGGACAGGGTGCCAATCCATCGCAGGGCACACACACATACATACATACATACACTCACACATTCATTCACACACTACGGGCAATTTGTGAATGCCAATTAGCCTAACCTGCATATCTTTGGACTGTGGGAGGAAACCGGAGAACCCGGAGGAAACCCACGAAGCACGGGGAGAACATGCAAACTCCATGCACACAGAGACGGGAATCGAGCTAGTTGAATCCATTTTGAACGATTGTTGTGTGTCTGCTAAGCTGTCAGACACAAGATTTAAAAGTGATTGTGGAGTTTGATCCGTGTGTCCCCTGTAGTTGCCTACTGGCTTTTTTCGAGTTTGAAACAGAAGTTGATGTGCAAATTCCCAGATTCAAACTTGACATTGCTAACCTTACACAATTTCTCCTTTATAATATCAGAAAAATTCATCCATTTCTCTCCACAAAGGGCTTTCAGGTGCTTATTCAGTCCCTTGTTACAGAATTTCAATACTGGACGACAGCAACACACTCCTGGCAGGTCTGCCTCTGTGCACCATTCATCCTCTGCGGCTGATCCAGAATGCAGCTTCATGTCTCATTTTCAACCTTCCAGAATTTTCCCACAACACCTCGCATAAAATTTTAAATAATGATGTTTGCCTACAAGGCTAAAAAATGGCCCATCGCCCACTTACTTCCAGCATCATACCTCTATTTACTGATCATCCAGCACTGCTCGGCTGCTCCCACTATCTCTTAGGCATTGAATTTAGACTATTTTTGTTCTGGCACTTAGGTGCTGACGTCCATACAGCCAAGTCACTCGCAATCTTTAAGCGACAACTAAAGAACTATCTTAGGTATTTGAGTTAACTTGACTGATTAGTACTTCTAATTAGTAAAATGGCCAACCAGTGTAATAATATGTTTAATTATTTAAACTTCAAAGCACTTATATTATATCTGCCAAAAGTATTTGCTCACCTGTCTTCACATGTATTCAAAGTTGAGTATATTTAAGCATTTGGCACGTGCCCTCATCCAGGGCAACTTACATTTTTACCCCATTATACAGTACATCACAGTAGCTCAGGGTTAAGGGCCTTCCACAAGGGCCCAGCAGGGACAATTTGATTTGAACCTGGAACCTTCCAAACTGTAGTCCAATACCTTAACCACTGAGCTAACTCTGACCATACGTCCAATGTTGCTCCTGAGTAACATCCAAGTCTTAATCCATAGGGTTTAATATGGGTTTAATTAATTCCAAAGGTGTTCTGGAACAGGAAGGGGCCATCCTCAAACTGTTCCCACAAAGTTGTGTAACGGGTCTGGCACATGGACAGAACACACGGGAAACAGGTGTCAAATGCTCAACAATAGTTATTTAATGAAAGCTTTGGTTTAGCAGCAAAGTATGCAGTTCTTTGTGAAGTATGCTACTTGCAGTGAAAGCACAGGCTTTACAGTCGTCTCTGTAAAGGTTGCGGTCGTGTGGGTCTATCCTCAGCAGGTGTGGTATTAGCAGAGGTGCTCAGACGTGTGCAGAACAGGTACAGGAACAGGGTCCAGATCTACCTTGGATAGCTTAGATTTAGATGTGTTAAATAAATTAGAACATGGCACATTTGGTGTCAGGCCATCAGTTTTTAGGTGAGCAAAAGTATAGGAACAGATACGAATAAAATAAATGAAAGTGAATAATATTTGTTTACATATCGTTTGATTGCAATAACCGCAGCAGTCACACTAACCGGACCCATAGGTTAGTTTATTTACTTTGGTTTATTTGGAGGGAGTTTTTTGTATTGTTATTTTGGCCTTGTTGGCTCTTAAACCTTAAAGGGGAAAAATAAAAGCCCACTGTTAAAAAACAAAAACAACAAACTCCTTTATTATTGTTTCATTGTATGTCATGGCATGACCTAGAGACACCAGCATCATAACAGCAGCAAGGGCATAATTGCTTGGGGATCAAGGGACATGTCCCCCAAATGTGCAAAACAAGGGAGTTCCAACTTTGCAATAAACTGACATCAATTAACCAGGATTCAAGCTCACGAAACAGCCCTTTGGCATGTACTACAATTTGTATTATTACCCTCAGCCAGGAGGAAGCAGCATTCAAAATAAGCATCACACAGCAACATAGAAAAACGAACAAATAAAACAAACAACAATAAGAAGACAGAATCTTTTCATGCATGAAAGAATCTTGCATTTCATGAAATGCATTTCATCACAGCAGATCAGTGTATTTGAGCTGGGCTTTATGGGACAACATATTAAACAAACAACACTAACAAAACAATGTTTGCTGAATTCAAACAGAATTTAAAATGATTCCAGCAACTGTGATCAGGGCACTGGGGGAAAGGCAGAAAACTGATATAAAGCTTTTCTTCATTGAACAGTCTAAAACATCAGGATGATATGAAGATTTTAAAGCCATAGCAATGAGGAAAACTGCAATTGCCTAGTTTGCTATGCAATATGCACACACCATCTCCTCTGAAATAAACAGGATTATCCGGAACCCATTGATTTCTTTTTCTTTCCTCTGTATCTCCTGCATTTAATCAATTCAGAAGAATCAGTATAGTGACAGGACATAGTAGCGAGGGAAGTGCTGGCTGATATTAGAACTGAGGTGACATAGAAACTAGAAACTTTGTCCTCAACATCAGGGAAATTGAAACCATACCCAGATTATTATTATTATTATTTTTTTTTTTTTAGGTATAACCACACTTACTCACACACTCATTCTCTATACCATTTGGCTGCAGGAGGCCTGGAGCCAATTCCAGGGGATTTGGGGCATGAGGCGGGATGCACCCCCGACAGAATGCCAGTCCATCATACACACAAGCACTCCCTGTGCAATTTGGAAACAGCAATTAGCCTACATCACATGTCTATGGTCTGTGGGAGGAAACTGGAACAACTGGAGGAAACCCACCAAGCACAGGGAAAACATGCAAACTCCACGCACAAAGACCCAAATGATGGACTTGAACCATCAATCCTCAAGTAACGTTATGTAGCAGATGCTATGTCCATAGTTTATAAGTACTTTTTACTTATTCTATATTATGTCCTGTTATATTTTGACTGTGTTTGGACCAGGTGGCATAGTGGTTTAGTGGTTAGCACTATCACCTCGCATGTTCTTTTATGCTTGATGCGTTTGTAAGCTGATAGGCATTTTCAAATTGCTCATAGTGTATGATTGGCTGTTGTGCTCTGCATTGGGTTGGCAATGCATCCAGGGTGCACCAAGTTTCCAGGGACAGAACCCACACAGGAAAAGCAGTTTTGATAATTGATGGATAATTGATGATTGGCCAAACACGAACACTAAACAAACGAACAAAGAACATTTTAATTTAATCCCACCGTATCTCAGGAACAAACAAACAAACTGACCAACTGTTTGACTGAGTATTTTGCATCATAAGTTACATCACTGATAAAGTTTAGAGAGCTCACTCCAGAAGCATTCATGCAAGCTTCAGCCACGACACTACCCTTACCAGGCTTTACCAATGAGCTCATATTTTTGCATAATGAGAAAATATTTTCTGTCTCCACACTTTGGCCTTGAATGGTTTGCATGATGTGGTATGGCCATAACATTCTTCTCTTACAGTCCTCTTTAAATGCTAGATTTCGATACATTCACCTCTGGCCTGTGGAGGAAGTTGGTGTTGACTATGTGTTTTTCTTCACAGCTTTCATAATGCTTTTGGCATTGACTTTGTTGCATTCCTTGTCTGATATATCATGGTCATCTTTTGATCTCAAACCCAAATGGCTTTAGTGTATATAAAGATCACCAGAATTGGCCTTGCTGTTCCAATGCTTCCTTTTTTTTTTCAAAATGAAAATGTATAATCTCTAGAATCTCAAGTCCTGGTCTCACCCTGGCTGCCTTACCACACTAGTGGGAGATAACCATGGGCCATGCCTTTAATAATGGGCCTTTTGCCTTTGTCAGTTGTAGTGCAATGCAATGTTATTCATACAGACAGTTCTAAAAAGAACATGCTGCCAAATCGTGACTTTGCTGCTTACTTTGTTGAATTAACAGCTAGGGTCCTGCTCGAGTTCTGAACTTTATTTCTGTAATTTGCTACTTCAACCAGCGCTGTTTCAGCACTACAGATGTGCGATTAAATGTACTGTATTATGCACCTACTGGATTGGATCGTGGAGCAAAAGAGCAAACGATCCAATCCAGTAGGTGTCGGTATTGCAACAACTACTCATAAACTCAACTCAAAGGTATATTTTCAACTTCTCAATTTTAGAAGATTTAACAGTATCAAGTTTTCCTCCAGGTGGGAAATGATTCTGTAATTAAAAACTGACCCACAGGTTAAATTAATTTAATGGACCAACAAATGTTTGATTAATTGCATAATACACTGTGTAAGAGCCATATCACATTTGTTATGTAAGATGGATCTGCAGAATTTGTTGTTGTGTTTATTTATTTGTTTTATTT
>JAQMYI010000036.1:31001067-31016054 GCA_030014275.1 Clariallabes melas | reverse complement strand
ATCAAACAGCACAAACTCTCATTTATTGGCAGTAGTAAAGGGATAGCCCCATTTTCAGCTTGTTCCAAATACTCACGTTCTTCCGACCTCATTCAGATGATTTTAATCTTTACACGCAGCACTCAGGGTCAAAACATCGTCTCTAAGTGCCTCGCTGTCTCACCCCAACAGGTCTTATCGACTGAACATTGTGACCTCATGCTTTCTCTTCTCAGAAGCGCAAAGTAAACGAACGTACACTAGTGTCTCAAGGCAGTGAGCCAAGGCAGCAGGAAAAAGAGAAGATCTCCACACACACACACACACACACATAAAACTTCCAACTGCAAAGCACAGTATTTAGGTATCATAGAAACCATGAGCATCTTAGCATATACTAATAAATATGAAGCATTTTTTTTCCTGTAGTTGTTAGAATTAAAATCTATTCAGTCTAATGCTGAATTACATAGCTGAGGAAATCAGGGACCGCTTGATTATTTGAGTGCTTAAAAATCTGGATCAGATCAAACAAATTAGCTCAGATTGATCTGCTTGTAGCATGTATATTATTATAATACAAGGGCTGAACTTGACATGTTTCAGCTTAAGGGCTTGTAATTTTCATTTTAGTAGTGTCAATCAAGCTCAGTTTATTATCTTATTCTGTTTCTCGAAAAAACATGATTTCAGCCAAGTATAGTGCCGTAAAACTGTCACCACTAAGGCATGGACTGTAATTATCAGACTTGACAGAGCCAGCATAATGATCTTCATAATCATTCTTATTATTATCAGGACTAGAAAAGTCAGAAAATGCATTCGATCAGGATTTTCAGTCCTGAACAGTAACATTCCAAAGTCCATGGTGCATCTTTTTCTCCAAAGGGATGTGTCGGGAAATGGTCTTTCAATCAATCAATCAATCAATCAATCAATCAATCAATCAATCAACAATTATTTGTATAGCACCTTACAGCAAACTAATTTAAACTAAAGTTTTTTACAGCATTAAAATAAAAGACAATAAAATGGCAATAAGATAGCAATAAAATATACAAAACAAAACCCATCGAATTATGAAACACCAAAAGTCATTCTAATTAAATGAGGTTTAAGTTTAGTTTTAAACAGAGGCAGGTCAGTAATATAATGTAACTCTGGCGGAATGGTGTAACAGATTTTAGGACCAGCCACTGCAAATGAGCATTCACCCCTTTGTTTGGACATTGACCAAGTGACAACTAAGTAGGATTTGGTCAGCAGAACCTAAATCTCTTCTCTAATTCTCTTTCTTTCTCAACTATGAACATTTAATCTCTGATTTCCAACACATGCTACATTATAGATCATGCATACGATCAAGAGACCACCTAGGATAACATCATCATAACCATCTGGAATCACCCTAGCAAACCTGAAAACCCATACCTTCTGTAGCAACAGTGTAGCAGCTACTCATCCAGCACCCCAACCAACAAAACAACTCGGATAACATATCAAATTATTCCAGTAAATACAAAGCAACAGCTTTGCAACTACAGTATTTAGTTACTACTTAGCAACTGATTGGAATACCATAGCCGGAACCTGGCAACAGCCTGGCAACAGGCTAACACCTGGTATTAAATATTAAATATGTTAAAATCAACATTACAATCCAGGAATTTTAACTTTAACTGTTAAATGTACTGTATTCATTTAAGATGTTAAGATTCCTCTGAACCTCAACTAGACCTTCATATTCAGCATTTATCTATCACTATGCAAATATCACATCCGCACATTTACAGCTTCACCCTCTACATCTTGCATCCACCAGTGGACAAAGAGACTCTGTTTGGAGTAGGTCATATACTGTAGATGAGGTATTGAGAGCCTTCATACTAAAAGTGAAATTGCACTGGCCTTGAGCAAACATACCTGCTGTCATATAAGTCGAGAAATATAGCCTTTATAGTTCCACTTCACTGTCTCATACAGGGACGTCTGGTCCGGTTTATTGAGTTGGTCTGGACATCTGCTATTAAAGGAGACAGTAGATGATAGATGTTGCAGGTTATTCGTTTCACAGAGCGATCTTCACAAAATATAAATGGATATAGCCATACTGTCATATTTCTCCTGAGCAGCATAATTCCTTGACCCATATGAGGTTTGGGAACACAGTGACTGACGTGTCTACAGGTTTAACTCTGAACAGGACACATTTCTCACCACTGGATAATAGTGTCAATCATTTCTGTTTCTTGCATGAGTAAATAAAATAAAAAAAATTCTTTAAATGTAGAAATTAAAACAAAAATATACATAAAATATTTGCAATATATAATATTTACATATATGCTGTATATATATATATATATATATATACACACAGCATAACCATCTGTATATAAAGTTTCCACTCAAATTCCACTGGCCCGAAACCATCAATACTGCTAATGCTTTTTTTTTTTTTTTGTATTTGTTACCCGGTTATAGTATTTATTTTTTCAACCAAAAAAGAGCACACATGCTGTATTCATTATTTCCCAAGTTGAAATTCTGCGAATAACCATTGTGTATGAGACAGAAGTTTGGAAAAGTGGGACGCTGTGATAGAGCAATCATCAGGTCAGGCCGGTCTGTTCAATCAGACACTTTGTATTCACAATGCATACTGTACAATGTGCAAGCATCCACTTCCTTTTTTAGAATCCAACTGTTTCCCACTGTGAATGTCGTGTTGAATCAGCCCTTCCAGTTTCGGTTTTTGTTTTTATGCTTCAATGCAAAAACTGCGCTTACACTCCAAAAGCATTGCAAATCATTCAATTTAACAGGACACAGAGTTACAAAAATACAAAATGTTTTCAGTCAGTTAGACCATCATCACTGCCGGGAGAAAAAAAAAAACATCACATACACACTACAATTTAAAATACAAAGGCATGATCACATGGCTCTTAAGGTTGATTAATGACAAACGCTGCATAATTATTGGAAAGGACACAATCAGACCAATTTAGCAAAAACACTGTGAGGTACTGTAGTGCCATTTCAAAATACCGTGTATTTAATCACAAAATTGCACTGGCAGGTTCATTAATGTGCCTCCATAACCATCCCTGAGCACATCTCGTGTATTAATTAATAATTGAGACCTTTGGCTTTCTTTGATCTTTCAGGTTGCTGTTTGATTAGACATGTTCTCTACTAAACCCTGTTTTCTAATATCCAGCCATCTATTTATTGTGTAAGGTTACAGGGAGCCTGGAGTCTATTTTGGAGAACAAGACAGGAAACACAGTGAATGGGGTGCCAAACCTCTGCAGGGCACAAGCACACACTCAGGCACATAAACTCAGCTTTCCTTTGGTTGTGTTGTGCAGAAAGGTTGAGAAGGAGACCTGATCAAGAGTGCACCAGCACACAGGGTTAACCTTACCTTGTGTTCAACTCTTTATTCCCCAAATATGCCACCCTACCCTCACCGCAAATGAAAAAAAAAAGAATTGTCTAGAGTCTAGTTAGATTTCTTGACAGTAAGTTATGAGCTTAATAATAAGCTTTGAAGTAAAGATCGATGAAGAGATCTCTGATTTCCCCACAATGAATCAAACTGATGCATGGATGCAGTTTTGGGTAAGAATGCAATGAGTTGGACATACAGTAAGAGAGAGACATACAGTAGGGTTTGTAACTAATTATACATCATTAAACCCCTTATTAAAATATGTGTATGTCCACTTTTGTACACAACAGTCCACATGGATCCATTTTAAGTAAAAGGCATGTTTCATTTCCTATGCTAACGGTATCTAAATAAGTTGCTCTAAGATCATTTGCAAGATCTTTTTACACTCATGAAAAAAATAAAATAAATAAATATACACATTTATGTAGTCCCTAAGTATGTACTTATGAATGAGTTCAGTTACAATTAACCACATCAAATAATTGTGAAATATGTAAAATTATTAAGAACAGTTTAATTAACAAAATATAAGCTATCTATCAAAACAAAGCATGCATTATAACAAGCAATTGTCAAAACTCATTTGATCCTTTTTAATTTTTTTTAATTCATTAAACTCTTCTTTAAATTGAGAATGAAATTACACAAACTGGGTAAATAGCTCATCTTATCATTAAAGCTGTCAGTTATTTCAAAAACTCCTGAATCCTTGGTTTTCGATGTGCCTCCGCATAGATAATTTGTGTGTATGTATCATACCTTCAGTTCTCTTCTTTTTGAAATAAGTCAAAAGCTGTGCTTGAACTGTTCTCTTGCAGTATACATACAAATACTACTAACAACTAAAAGCTCAAAGCCAAGAGAAGTAAGGATGTGTCCCAATATTCTGTTCATCATTTAAGACAAATCTCACTCACTCTCACTCACTCATTCATCGTCTATACCGCTTTATCCTGTATCCAGGGTCACGAGGAGCCTGAAGCCTATCCCAGGAGATTTAGGGCATGAGGCGGGGTACACCCTGGACAGACAGACACACACTTACAACACACTCATTCACACACTATGGGTAATTTGGGAACGCCAATTAGCCTAATCTGCAGGTCTTTGGACTGTGGGAGGAAACCAGAGTACCCGGAGGAAACCCACCAAGCACGGAGAGAAAACTCCATGCACACAGCGATGGGAATCAAACCCAGACCCTGGAGGTGCAAGGCGACAGTGCTAACAACTACACCAGCTTTTCTTTAATTTGCATGCATTGTATTACATGAACAAGTTACTCAAAATTCCTCCTGGATTTTCTGTTTCATATTCCTTGAAACAAATACACAATAAGCATGCAGGCAGATGATGATTATCTACAGAGCTGTACAGTCTGTTGTCACAGCTTTAGTCTAATAGGCTTGGGTTCTGGAGTTTTTCATCTTGGCACCTTACACATTGTGTGTGAAAAAGGAATTTGTGTTGGTCAGAGGTGCCTCCCAGGCTGCCATATAACCACAGAGCAGGATATTGTTATGCTTCTGTTGATCTGACAGTAGGAACGGAGCAGTGTCTGAATGATTGACAGGACAAAGGCAGGTTTATAGCAGGACCTCACGGGTGAGACCGATTAGCATTCAGGTTACAACCTGCGCTCCATTTCCTCACATGTCAGCCTGGACATGACCAAACACATGGCTTTTGACACACTGAATGCAAAATCAGCCTCTATCCTGTAGCATCACACACATACCGCCCTTGCTATTCTTTTTTTAAAGGAAGCGATTAACACCTAGTCATTTATGGATGCCTACATCATGACCGTTTCACACTAAGGGCACTTTGTCTTTCCTGTTTGATCATCTACTGTATATGTTAAGGACTTGACCAAACACTGGACGTAATCTCAACAAGAAACGTTTCCCTATTGGGATTCAGGACAGGTATCTAAGAACACACAAAGAAAAAAACAAGGTTACACATTCAGCAGGGTTCCTCATAGGGTTTTCTTCAATGCCTCTAGCTAAATCGCTCCATGCTGAGCTAAAATGTTGGACTCCACTGTGTTTCTGCTGGAAATATAAGCATTAATGAGCGATACACTCCCTAATGTCCCTGTGGGCATTACAGCAGATGGAAGAGGTGGTAACAGGAGGGTCAGTGTGTCCTAACTTCACATAATGCTATGATTTGTGCAAAGAACAGGGGAAAAAAAGAAGGAAAAATTTATGGGGAAAAAAAAAAACACATTTGCTGATTAACCTTGCTATTAGATACAGTGCAAATTGAATGTGCTAAATATACAGAGGGAGGGATACAAGTAATTATATTTTTAGATAAAAAAAAAGCATACAACTCAGTATACAGCTAGCCTATGGCTCACTAACACACACTGATTTGCTCACTAACTGACTCACTGACTCATCTAACTCATTGACTTGTTTGTTTAATATCATTGTTGTTTTTGAGTTTTTCATTTTAAGTTTATGCCAAGTCACAACATTTATTTCCATTAAGAGTCAGATTAGTTTAAGATCTTTGTATTGATAATGGGAGAGTCAGACCGGCTCGTCTCCAGCAAATCCCAAAGATGGAAAAAACGGAAATGATGGAAAAACTTGGCCATTCAGTATATTCAGGTCATCAGCTGACCAAATTTTTGGGCACATGACTTTGCTGAACTTAGACCTGACCAACAGAAGCAACCCCACATCATAACAGTGCCTCTACAGCCTGGTACAGAAGACACCAGGCACTTCATCCAGTACTTCACAGCGTTTTAGTGTCAATCCCTTGAGTTCTTTTCGCATTGTGTGTGTGTGTGTGTGTGTGTGTGTGTGTGTGTGTGTGTGTGTGTGTGTGTGTGTGTGTGTTGCTCTTACTTTCACCATTTAACATAGCCGTGAGTTCTGCTGTTATTTATTTATTTATTTATTTATTTTTTTACAATTTGATTTCACCAAGCATTTAAGTGATATCCCATCATGCTCAATCAAACTTTTTTTTAGATGTTTGTTCCTCAAAAGATGATGGTTCACCACCATCCTTCCAGTTTTTAATAATGTATTCTTAACCCAATTTGAGTAGTTTCTTCTAATAGTTTCAGAAATCTCCTTTTATGAAAGTTGTTTTCTTTTCATGATGCAGGACAATATTTTCACCCTTTTGAACAGAGTAACATCTTTGCTACAATGACAGGATATGTCATCTGACATGGTTGTTTAAGAAATGAGTGTTTACTCACGTCGTACCTACTTGCTTAGTTAAATCCAGGTGGTGACTGTTTTTGGCCAGGCAGTGTATTATGATATAATATTTTATAATAATAATAAATGGTGCACAAAATGAATGCCAGGTCTCATGTGAGCTTCATGCTTCCCGACACACAATGACTGATGGGTAACTGATGGGTAATTTTCCACTTGATAAATGTTGAAAGATTGCAGTTGGCACCTCGTCATTCATGGATGTATGCCCTTCTTCAAAATGTTTGCACTATTCAAATATTTTACTGTGGTTAAGAGTCTTATTATGCAATTATGAAAAACTCACTTTTTAGTCACATTTAGATATTTAGGCCAGGGCTTAAACAAGCAATTATTTTTTCCCCCATATTATGACCATTGTCCAGACTGGCACATGACCAACGTCTCTGATCAAAAGCACACACCATGCTCGACCAAGAAGACAAAGCACAAAACTACATTCAGCACCCTGGCCAGCTCATCTATGCACCTCGGAGGGGAGGGGCGCTGTAACTCTCCATCGCTGGCAGCAGAATTTTGCCTACTTTCCCGGTGTCACTTGCAGCCTATAAAAGGCCAGCTGGTGAGTGGTTTGAGCGTCTCACTTACATGAATCTCTCTCTCGTATGTTTACAAAGTCGGAATGTTCTGGAAATTCCCTTTTGAAGAAAATGCCTGCAATAAAGCTGCATCACCCTGGCTTCGTTGCCGTCAACCGCCGCAGACACAATGCAATTACCCCAGGAAGCCACAGAAGCCAATCTCCCGCACCAGACTTCTCAAGCCCCTTTTTTCCCTTTTTCCCACTAAAAGAGAAAAATAAAAAAGAGCCCTGTTCACTGCAACATTGTTTTCAATCATTGTGTTCTGCTGTGCCCGGCTCAGAAGCACCACATATAAGAAGACACCCTGACATTAGTTGTTGCTCAGAAGTAGCTCAGTTAGCTAGACACTAGAATTATGTCTTCAGAAAATAAGCACCACACACACACACACACACATACAGTACTTTGGATTAACTTGCTAAACAAACAGGGGTATTTAAAATTAAAATATAATACCAGGAGATGGTTGTTAGCAATCTGACAATCTGATGATTATGACCTCTGCTGGACGGGAAAGAAAACATCCTAAACTTCTGTGACCAAGACACAAATTTAGCTAAATGTCAAATCTGGGTTAAATGTCAAACTGTCCTCATCTGTGCTCCTCAGAGAGCCAAATATCTGTCACATGACCTTTTATGGTACTGGAGCATTTCAGTTCTCAGTGTACTTCACAGAATGAGTGGGTCAGTAAAGGTTACTGTAGTAGCTTTAACCCCTTATGAAAGTAATAGAATTTAACATCTCAGGTTAGTGCTACTCAATGACTAACAGATTTTCTGTTTCTGACTACACACATGCTACTTTTCAAAGCTTTATCTCTACCCTTTTATAAAAGTTTGGCCAGTTTAATTATCACTACCTGCTGTGAGGAAAAGACCACATCTTGTGTCATCCTTTAGATTTTCATCAAGTCAGAATGGTGTTTTCATTTTTTACCAGAGACAAAAAGCAGAGGCTGATAAATATTGAGGATTTGATTGACAAGGAGAATGTGTCCTTGTCCTTATCTTGCTTTTACAGATCTGCACTGGTGCACACGCATCCTGGATCTACTCTGTCTGGAGGAATCCAAAGGAGGACTGACCATTTCTATCAACATACTGTATAAGTTTAAAAATATGAAATATTTGGGCAGATGTGTATAAGACATTAAGGTGTCATTGAATTGAATTCATGTTCCTCTCTAAAGTGTTTTTCTTTCTTCTTTCCCCCTTAATAAATTAACTTAATAAAAGTTTAGCATGAGGGCTAGACACATTTTCTTTATTTGGCTTTTATGGATTCAGCAACCACCACGTTTCATTTTTGTTAATTGAGATTTTTAATGCTGTGGTATCATAATATTTCATATGGATGACAGCAGCAATCAATCATTTCAAAATTGCCAGTCAAACAGCTTACAAAGAATAAGAATTAATCAAAAAGGTAAAGTAAACATATTAAAAAATGTAGATGCATTTTTAAATTCCAGTCAAGAACTGGTTATATAGTTTTATTTTAAGAAATGAACAGGGTGTTCAAGTCATACTGGGACTTTTGATTGTCCAGAACAACTGAGCAATATTATGAAAGTAAAAACATACAGTATCAGATGGTCTGATTCACATCTGAAACGCCGGCCTTTAAGGAACACCTTTAATGGTCCAAACAGATGGAAATGGAGGTCAGGACTATACAGGGGTGTGTGTCAATAACTCCCAGCTGAGTTTCTGTTATTTGAAAATGGTGTCTGTGAATGATTCTGTGTAAAGTTCCATCTTTACACACAGATGCATCTCTTCCGCAAGTTGGTGACAAGTTATATGTTGATTTTATGAAGTTATACATGCTTTCTAATTGCTGAACGTTCACAGGAACAATGGCAGTGGGCGCAAAGCCACCTCACCGTCATTCCTGGATGTACGGGATCTTTAAAACATTTGCACAATTCAGATATTTAACTGTGGCTAAGAGTCTCATCACAGCACTGTACTTGAAGTCTTCTGTAAATGTCAACGCTTTCATTCATAAGAAAGTCCCGGATTGACTTGAACACCCCTTGTAGAAGCACAGCTAATTTTATTTACTGCATTTGGGAAAATGACTCAATTGTTTTTAAAGGCACTATTAATCCTGGCAGCAGTGACTGTAAACACAGCAGTGAGTCACTGAAGTCAGAACATCATTAACCCTGTGCAGCAGGATGTTCCATTCTGGTTTCACTGCCTTCCTGGAAGCACAAGGCTCTTATAAATCTTTTCCAACAACCACAAGAGTGTATGACAGAGCTAATGATTATTAATAGCACCGTGGTTGACAGCAGCAAATCAATAACCTGCTAGACATAGTACGTAGGATACGGACTCTCTTCATGTACACACCATGAAAAAATGATACGTTATTTCTAACACATGCAGTAACTTATAACAAGAGAAGTAATAATTACTATTATTGGCATTTAGGAAAATTTTAGAATTCTAGATTCTCCATGTGGAAGGATGGAAGCTCAGGAGAATTTCAGAGAAAATTGCAGTGCAATTAGTTTGCTGACTTGGCGCTTTTCCCAGAAACTTGACAGCACAGGAAGCTGGTGATTATTCAGCCTTCTACAGTCCAAACACGTTCTAGATGCAAAAGACTATACATACAGACAACCAAGATGAAACCGTTGTGCCTCGGTAAACAAAACTGAGACGTCTTTTTTTCCCTTCACTTTTGAGACTTTCATGTCCATCTTACAACCATTATATAGTTTTGTCATCATTTTCAGGTTTTATAAGAACAACAACAAAAAAAAAAAACTATAAATCAACCACATAAAGGAGACCTGGTTTAGACCAGAATAGACTAGATTAAACTAAACCACTGGTTATCAAACTTACATTAAATTATAGTGTATTAAATATTTCTCTTTCCTTGCAAATTCATGCCTATAGCTACATTTACTTTACCAGCATAGTGCAGAGCATTGGTAGCTCAAGGTAGTGGCCTACTGGTCTGTTTCCAGGTTCAAAACCCAGCACCACCAGCCCAGATAAAATGTAACATAAAATAATTATGTTTTTGATGTGTCACATGCGGTCCTAAATCATATATATATATATATATATATATGATCTTGACTTAATTGAAAAAGAAAAGGCAGATTGGAATTCATGTGACGTTTTGCCTCTGTGCATGCATAAGGTGCTGATTTCATCAGTCAGGAGGAGAAAGTAGACAGTGGAAGGAAAGAGAAATTTGTGAGCTAGTAGATATTTGTATATACATGTATACAGTATAATGTATGTGGGTCTGTCCAAGCAAAACTGAAGGGATCCCACAAAAACTGATAAGCAAATTAAAGAGCCTCACAGTAAGTCTAAGTTCAAGAAGGCAAAGCCTAACATGGATGTGGAATGATGCAATCTCTTTCTCTATTGTCCGAGGGTGAGTGAATATAATATAAATTCCAGCACTTCTACCATGTGCCACAGGGAGGTGGGCGCTCTCATGCCCACAGCTTTCCTTCCCAAAAAAGAGAGGAAAGCTGTGGGCAAGGGAGCCCCCACCTCTCAGAGGACGACACTTTTGGTGACTTTGAGGGCTGTGAGAATCTCAGGCTGAAGCCACCAGTAAGCAATCCGGTACAGGCATTCCAGCTGGCCTCAAGCAGGGACATTTGGTGGAATTCTGTGGCTGTCTGAGAACTGGACACACCACATTGGGCTAAGATTTCTTTCTTTTAGCTGGTCTTAATCTTTTTAGGTTCCTCATTGGTTAGGTTGAAGTAAGCTCGCTTTGCCTCCCAGATGAGCAGAGGAATTAAGATAGCACTCCACTCCCACCATGGCCATTGTTCCTGCTCGTTTCTCTCAAACGTCTACATCGTCTTGAGGCTTCTGGTTGCTGGGGAGGCATTGGGTTTTTCCTGCAGGATAGATTTGGGTAATGAAACATTGGCCCCTCTACTTTCATTAAGCCTGGTGAGCTCAGCCGTTGTTGCTTGGAGTATCTGGATTTGCTACTGTAGAAGCATTTGCTAAAGGAAGTGGTGCTGAAGGGGTATTTTGGCTTGGTGTCCTGGTTGATCTACTGTAGAAGCATGAACACAGTTCAAGAGACGCTGACTGTAGGCCCACTGTCGTAGCAGGTTCCCACAGAATTGTTTTAAATTTTGAATTTGTGGGTTTAAATTGGTGTACGCAGGTGAACAAAATATGGGCTGGTTTAAGATAAGATTCACATTTTATTTATTTTTTGTACATATCATACATTTTATAAGCTAATTTGAAACAAAACCTAGGAAGAGTGCCAGTACTCCAGCCAGTCAGTCACCGTTGACATTAATAGAAAGACAGATACACTTTGTTGGCATTCTTTGCCCAAGGTCATTGTTGTGTTTTTATATCAAATGCACTAGAATATTGAAGGAGGGCTCCTATTCTGAGTGCTTTTCCCATCCACACTCCCATTCAGTAGGTGGTGGCTTTGCATTGTTGTGCTTTGTTGCTGCTATTGACTTCATAACTTAGGGTATTTTTGTGCAATGTTTGTACTTGTGGTTTGGACTCTTCAATTACCCAAAAAATTAGAATTGGCTCATGATGTGAATGTGTAAGTTTTTCTCCTTTATTTAAATTAATGAACCTCTGTGACAATTTAGGGTACAACACGAACAGCTGAAACCTGTTGATGTACTGTAAGGAAGATACTCTGGTTTTCTTCTACAAATACCTCTGATACGTATTCCCACTTCAAAGAATTTTTCCTTAGTTTTGATGGTAACATTTAATTCAATACAACAAAGAATGCTAATGTACTGTAGTAGGCTGAATGCATCAACACATGGTAGAGAAGAGCAGTCATGTTCGGCTACATGCCATCTGCTATCCAGATTGCTCATCTGTCTTTTTTTCTCCTTTTTTTATGAAAACATGGGTATGCATTTAAAAAATCATCAGTAAACAATTACAAAAAATGACAAATAGTTTTTATTAGCTTTTTAAAACCCAATGTGAAACAAGGCTAACATGGTTTTGCATAAGTAATAGTGGCAAAGATCAGGGTTAGGTATCCTTCAGGAGAGCAGAACCCATTTACGAAGATTTAACTATCAACAACAACTTAAAAAAAAGATACTTTTTCATTATATGAAATTCAAAGAAACCCAAATATATAATACATGAACAGCTTTTAACGAGTGCTTCTTTAACAATATAAAAGCTTGCCCTAGCTTTACCCTACCCATGAGAATTCACAGATTTTTATACAGTAATGTTTAAGGATCGGGTGCTAAATTTGTGCAATTAATATGTGGCACAGGATGTGGCGACAGGTCACACTGTCAATTATTTGTTCCCCATCAAGACATAAAAGCACTGCACAGACCCGTGTAAACATCATTAAACAGTTTAACATGTTTGAATACCATTCCTTTGAATTCACCAGCTTCACACAGAGTATTTATTTCCACTTTCTTTTTCTCTTTAAAACACCAGACTTTGTCCAGCATGTTGCAATCACTTGAAACCCTTTCTTTTTTCATATTCATCCACATAGTTGCTCAAAAAACACAGGTTTAAAACTTTTTAAAACACCAAACACACAACATGAAAACCACATCCGAGGAACTCTGCTTGTTTGCTCATGGTTATCCATGAGAACGGTGGGTTTCCTCTGGTTTCCTTCCACAGTCTAAAGACATGCAGTGATCAGCCACAACACTAACACCACTGTCAGGTAAATTGAATAACATTGATTATCAATTATATACCAGTGACCTAGTGACAAGATCATGGACACCTAAGGCTCAATTATGCCTGTGAGGACCAAAGACTAACCTGTCTGGTCTGGTCAACAGAAAAAACAATGTAGAGCAAAGTTCTCTACAAAAACAAAAAGCTAATGTTGGTCATCACAAGAATGATCAGCATACAGTTTCAACAATGAGGCTTAGCAGGAAAAGACGTCAAGGTTGTTGGCCTCCAAATTTCACAGATCGTAATTCGATTGAGCAAACAAATCTTATACACAAAGTGAATCCACAGCACCCGAAGTATCTGCCGCTTATGTCCCCTTTCCAGCCACCACTGCACACCCCCAGAGGTCTTGTGGAGTCATTCCCAGAGGAGCCAGACCTGCCCGAGTGGTACAAGGGGAGCCTACACAATACTGAGCATAATGTTTTGGGTTTTAATGTTATGGCTGATTGCTGTACAATGTAGGCTGGTCAGCATTTCCAAATTGCCCGTACTGTATGACTGGAGCAGTAGAGTGTGGAAGTGAGAGTGTGTTGGCACTCTATCCAGGGTGTATCCAGCCTTGAACCCGAAGTTCTCTGAGATCTGTGACCCCCCAGGCCCTATGTGACCCTACACAGGATTAGCAGTGTAGATGGTATTTTTGTTATGGTATTTGTCACACACTTCCAGGAAGTAAAGTTTTACCAGATTGTTTTAGATAGTTTATACACTAGCTAGGATCATTTTTCCAAGAACCAGCCAAATTATTGTTGTTGTTGATGTTGTTGTTGTTGTTATTGTTAAAGACATCTCGCAGATTAACAAGGAAGCAGCACATATTCCCACTTTGCCAGGAGAAGCTGCACTCATCAGCATATTAGCATTCATCTCTACTCTTCACTTCCCAGTCACGTCCTGGTATTATAGTATTCAAGTGGCTTACAAATATTAAATCATTGCAAATTCTTGCCAATTCTTGTGTTTGCGAAAGTTTCAAGCCTTGTTATTTCTGATTAGCGTTATCTGCCCCGAACCCTTGCTTTGTTTACCCGACTTGTCTTAGAATTACCCTCTAGCCTTGTTGAATCTGTGTGTTTGTGTTTTGTTCTCTGCCTACATTACCATCGTGGATATTTGGATTGTGCTCAAACCTTGTTTGTCGAGATTGTTAGAAATGCATCCTCATTCTACTTCTACACACAAACGTTTTGGATGATTATACCACGGCCATGTTATAGAATGCTGGATTCTACTGTTTTGTCATAAAATGTAAATTAATTACTCTGGCAGTAATACAGCTGCAAAATCACAGGTTTATTATTATTATTATTATCATCAATGCATTTTCTTCCTTAAATTTAGACCATACCATTTGCTTTTATTTGTTTTCTTTTCTCTTGCATGACGTACACTTTACTGATGATCGGATCCTCAAGCACTTTCAAACAGTTTTTGCTAATTTTCTTTCTTTCTTGGAGAAGAAAAAGGGGAGAGTGTCATTCTTCTGGTGCAACTTGGCCGTGCTGAAGAACATGGCGGCGTTTGAACCCCAACATTCTGATCAGTAACCCACTGCCGTAACCATTTGAGTACGCCCTGGCATAAGACAACAAGAACAAACAACAACAAGATCTTGACCCTAATTAATTTTTTTTATGATTTATTTTTATGAGTGCAATGGTATGGAACACGCCCCAGGGACCTCAAAGAGACGAGTGCGCCTTTGATCTCTGCGCGAGGACAGCCACGAGCTCACTGCTGGAGCTCCCATGGCTCTTCAGCTCTCAATGGAGCCGGATTCTTGTGACCCTGCCGGCGAAGAGGAAAAGGCCGTCACGGCCCTTGTTCCCAGCCAGGGAAAGCCACCCAGCCGCCAGACGTCAGAGAGGACTCCTGAGGCTGCGCCCACAGAGAGAGCTGGGAGGGGCCGGTCCGGTCATCCACTGAGAACAGAGTCAGCACGAGCGGATGGAGGCAGGAGCTGCTGTCCACGCAGGCCCACGCTGCC
>JAQMYI010000036.1:30911705-30922523 GCA_030014275.1 Clariallabes melas | reverse complement strand
GTGCTGGTAACTCCAGCTTTGAGGAACCAGTCCTAGATCCAAATGCAGACTTCCGCCCTGGAATCATTGAAAGGTTTCTGATAGTTACTTTAAAATCTAAAGCATGTACCTTTCAGCATATTGTTGCAAAGGTAACATGGTTGCACCCTCACCCAGACAGACATTTCTTTGGGCGTCCTGTGGAAGTTTGGAGTTTGCAGGGCACACCTACTGATGCTGCTGTAGCATTTCTCCCTGTGGAGCGTATTGCACGCAGATGTGTACTTAGTACTTCAACTGTGCAGTTAAGTCACACTACAGAGAAGGTCTCGGTCGTAATTCCACTATGCACAGTGGTTGAGATTTAGGCCAATGTAATTACAAATGCTTGTTTGTTTATACTGTTATTGTGCATTTTCATAATTTTTTGTCATTATCTGTAAATGCAAACCTTCACAATAAAACTTTTTCATGATATTCTGAAACAACGTTTGTTGCATTCCTCTTGACTACTATAATCCACGAAGTGTCAGACACATGTACAAAAGTAATTTTCACACATTAAAAAAGGTAATCATGTCTATTTTATTGAATTTAAATTATTTTGAATGGTGTACACATTTTCTTAAAAACACAAATGAAGCTATCCTAATATTAAACGTATGTAGTAAACACATTTGTACAGACAGGGTGTTTTATCCAGTTTTTATGTACAATAATGAAGTATCTGCTGTCCCATGGCTAATCCCCCCACCCAGCTATGATAACAAAGACAACACCTCTACTTGATAGTCATTAACATATGAAAGGATCTTTCACCTCACAGCCATCACACCTCATTGCTAGCTGTGAGGATTCCTTGAAACTTCCACCGATTCCTGTATACATCCACATACGTATAGTATCTGGTTGTTTCATGAAATTTCCTTTTGCATGCTACCTTTCCAAGCACTCTACCTCATTCATCTGGCAAACGTAGAGTTTAGCAGGGATTTCCCATACCATATTTGTCCGGATACAGCTCTTTTCATGCAGTGACCTGGCGAACGTGGTGCCAGTGCTCTTCTAGGCCCTGAGAGAAAATCAGAATGTCGTCCAAGTAGACAAACACAAATGAGTTCAGGAAATCACGAAGGACATCATTGATGAGGGATTGGAAGGTGGCTGAAGCGTTGGTAAGACCAAAAGGGACCACCAGATACTCGTAATGCCCAGTGGGGGTGTTGGGGCCCAGACGAGGTGATAGGCATTTCATAAATCCAGTTTAGTGAAGGTGTCGGCTCCCTGGAGCAGTTTAAATGCGATGACCATGAGCGGAAGTGGGTAGCTGTTCCTGACAGTGATCTTGTTGAGCCCTTTATAATCAATGCAGGGACGTAGGAACCTGTCTTTTTTCTTCACAAAGATGAATCCTGCCCTAGCAGGATGACTCCTGCGCCGAAATCTCCTGTCATGTATGTGTTCATGGCCTCCCTTTCTTGTTGAGTCAATAGGGCAGTCATATGGTCGGTGCCATGGGGGTGACATGGCCCGGGTTTTGCTGAAAACTTGTCTGAGATCGTCCTCAATGTTTAACTTCAGCTGCATGGGTTCCTCCTGATTAGTGTGTTTTGGGGGGGAGGAGGGGTGGAATGTCCTGGGAGGAGGTGATCCCCTGGCAGGGGGTGACCTCCGGAACAGTCACCTTGAACAAAGAACAGCGAGATTCATGAGTTTGTGGAAGTCGGCGGGAAGCTCCAGAGAAATTAGCTCGTCCTTGAGTACCTCCGACAGCCCCTCAAGGAAGATGTCTGCTAGGGCTTTGTCGTTACACCTGCTTGAGGTGTCTAAAGTCCAAAACTCGATAGCATATTCCTAGGCGGAGCGTGATCATTGGCAAAGGCATAGTAGTCTGCCAATGTGAGATCGGTTAAAGATCCTCCTCATTTCACCAGAAAAAGCCTCAAAACTCTCTCACCATGGGTCATGAGCGTCCTAAAGAGCCGTGCTCCACTCCCAGGCCCTACCAGTGAGGAGAGTGATCACATAAGCTACCCGGGATCTTTCTGAGGAGAAGGTAGAGGCTTCGAGTTCATAAATAAAATAACATTGAGATAGGAAGGATCTACACGTTCCCGGTCCTCCTCCATAAGTGGGAAGAGCTGGCAGGCATGGCTCCCGTGGGAGATCTGGGGTTGTGTTGGCACCTGGAGACGTTGCATCTGGAGACGTTGCATAAATCACCCATTTAAGAAGGGCCCACAAGTTCTCAATAGGGTTCAGGTCAGGTAAGGAAGGGAGTCATGTTATTATTCTTTCTTCTTTAAGGCCTTTACTGGCTAGCCATGCAGTGAAGCATTGTCCTGCATAAATATTATGGTCTTCTTGAAAGATGCTGCCTTTTTCCTGTACCACTACTTGAAGAACATTTCTTCTAAAAACTGGCAGTAGGTTTGATTTTGAGTCCATCTTCAACCCAAAAAGGTCCAACTACCTCATCTTTAATAATACCAGCCCATATCAGTACCCCAACTCCACCTTGCTCACTCATCAGTCTTGGCCGAGTCTTGATGTTTAAACTTATGTGTCTTGTTCTGTGGTAGACGGGTTTCAGCCTTCCTTATCTTGGCCATGTCACTTGTACGTCTGGGCACTCCAGGTAGGTTGCAGTTCTGGAATATGACACCACTGGTAGCTTCATGTTTGATTCTTTTCAATCACACTGAAATGATACAGTTCTCTTAATGCAGGCATGGTTAAGGGCCTTGCTTATACGTAGGTCCAGCAGCTGCAACTTGATGGAGCTGGGTCCTGAACTACAGGCTTTCAGAGCCTAAACACACTGAGCTACCACTGCTCTAAAGAAAGAAGTTTGGCAAAAGGCTTATACCTAACCATCCTCATATGTGATTAGTATAGGGATATACATGGATCAATGACAACATTATAACCACTGAAAGGTGAACTGAATGACAAAGATCACCAAATATTCACCAGCAAACTGATAACAGGGTCATGGACACCCAAGGCTTATCCATGCCTGCCGAGACCAAAGGCCAGTTCATCCAGTCAAAGGCAAAAAAGTCAATGATAGCCATAAAAGAAAGGCACTCGAGCACCCAGTGCACACCAGGCCCGGGAGGGAATTAGCCCGCCACCAATCCAGCCTGCAAACTCCCCAGACTCCAATCTGATCAACACCCAAGGGATGCATCAGACAAACAAGTCTAATGCACAGAGGTCCAACCCAGGAAACCAACCCACCCAGAGGAACCTATACCAACAACCCACAGGTCTTGTGGAGTCATGCCCTGAGGGGCCAGAGCCGCAGGTGGCCCACGAGGAGCCTAAACTATAGTGGACCTAATGTTCATCAGCATATAGACAATATACTGTAGTTGGGAAAAAAATGGCATGTCCTTATACGAGGACATTTGGGTCTCAAGAGGCTAAAGCAAATAACAGAATGCTTCTCATAGATAGATAGATAGATAGATAGATAGATAGATAGATAGATAGATAGATAGATACTGAGAAATGAGTACATAATCTTTTCTTATACGTAAAACATCCTATGCCACTTTTGGCTTTTCAAGATACTAACAACAACAAAAACTTTACTGAAGGCTCCATCTATGGCTGGCTTGCTTTACTTTTTAATCACACTCACACACAATCACATTTAGGGGTTGGATTTAGCTTAGGTAATCTAAGCATGGCCATGTTTTGTCATGCTCTCCGCGCTGATCTAAGACCGCACCTGTCATTTGACATTTCCGTTCCCACGCTGTCATGCTCTTGTTTTCCCACGCTGTCATGTCACTTCCCACACCCCCGGTCCGCCCCACCTGCACACCGGCTTCTCATTCAACGCTGATTTCCCTGAGCTTATAAGGAAGCGCAGTGTGCCACATCTTTGCCAGATTATTGTGTATCTCGAACCAATTCTCTCACGTTATTTTGGATAGCCTTCACGTTGCCAAGTTTTTTCCGTTTCTCGTTTTTCTTCTCCTTGCCTCACGATTCTAATTAGTTTGCCTCGCTGACGGATTTCACGGCTCTTGACCCAACGCGCGCTCTCTCGACTACGGCTTATCTTCAAGTCTCGGCACAGACACCACACTCACGGATTTCACGGCTCTCGACCCAACGCGCTCTCTCCTCGACTATGATTCAGCTCCACGCTCTTGGCACGTTTTCAGCACCAGCGGATTTCCCGGCTCGGCTGGCACGCACTCATTCATACGATCTGAGAACAGCCAACGCCTCATTCCTGCATCTGGATCCGCCTTTGCGAACCGACGGACACCACGCCCCCCTGACATGTTTATGGATAGTGGGAGGAAACCGGAGAAGCCTCAGGAAACCCAGGAGGAAAATCTGTGAACTCAACAACGCTATTGACTGAATCACTTACAAACAACCAAAAAAAAAAATAAGCAGAACATATGTTCAGATTGTTCTGTACATCTTAAAAATAAATGAAATTGTGCTTGGCTAAATATAATGTTTGAATCATGTAATATTTACAAATATACAAATATATTTGAGCTTATAAAAGGAATTCATTTAAAGCAGCTTTTAGTGGTTTCCCTTTTGCCTCATCCTTGAAAGCTTTGTATCTCAGACTTGTCTCATTTTTATGTGCATTATTTTGAAGTTAATCTTATTTCCTGCTGTATTATTCTCTTCTTTGTGGTGGATTGTACTGACATGCTGGATTTATCTCAGAATTATTTTTCAGCGCTTAGCATTTGCCTCGGTGTTCCATTCTCAGTGTCCCTGTGTGATGTGGCACTTCAGTGGCATCACTCAGCTTTTTAATGCATTTGTTTCTGTCGCCGGCTCTTACTTTAACAGGGCTGCTGCTGTCAGCTCACACACTGGAGGAAGAAAGACAGGAAGTAAGAAAGGTGAGTGTCTACATTCACATTGCCAGGTGACACAGATATGATTATGAGACTTACACACACACATACACACACACAAAAACATTATTTAATGACTGCGTGGACACAAAATAATCTTTTCAAATCAGACCTTCTTATGTGGTTATATTACATGACAGCAACTTTTGGTTATTTACTGTAGGCATGCAGCCATGATCAAGACAATCAGAAGTCCAAAGTGAGCATCATGATGGTGAAGAAAGGTTATTTAATTGACTTTGAATGTGCCAGACAGGTTGGGTGCTGGGATTTTCACACACAACCATCTCTAGGGTTTACAGAGAATGTTCCGCAAAAGAGAAAATATCCAGTGAGCTGCAGTCCTCTGGGCAACCATACCTTGTTGATGCCAAAAGTCATGGAGAGAATGGCCAGACTGGTTTCGGCAGTAACTCAGTAATTCAAATAATATCTTGTTACAACCGAGGAATGCCAAAGAGCATCTCTGAATGCACAACATTTCAAACTATGAAGCAGATGGGCTACAGCAGCAGAAGACTAGACTGGGTGCCACTCCTGTCAGCGTAAACAGGACACTGAGGCTAACATTGCCTGGTCCGATGAGTCACGATTTCTGCTGTGACATTTAGAAGGTAGGGTCTGAATTTGGAGTCAACAACATGAAAGCATGGATCCATCCTAAAGTGTATCAATGGTTGAGGCTGGTGATGGTGTAATGGTTTAGGGAAGTTTTTCTTGGCACACTCCGAGTCCCTTAGTAGAAATTTGTTTTTTTTTTCTATTGAGCATGGGCATATCACCGGCGTCACCTAATTGTCAGCAAACTGCAAAACAAACATAAAGAACTACAGGGTGTATGAAAAGTAACTAGCCATTTAAATTGGTAATAATGTCAATATTTCTAATACAAATTTATTGAAAAAAAAATTATATGTACTTTATTAAACAGGAAAATTTAAGCAAATAGGCACCAGCCATTAGTTCTTGTATCATTCACCAAGCATGGAGGAGCACCGAGCATCATCAGCTTTGCATGACAATTTTTTATTGTATCTGGACGTAGTGTTGCATTCCCCCCTTTCACTGAAGGCCACCAACTCTGCACAGGAACAATGGAATTACACACTACATAGCATGCTGCGATCTTTGTTTGCTCCTGAACAGTCAAGCGGTAGGCCATGCTTGTTTACATCATTTGTGCTGCCTCTCGTGGCTGATGCCTCTACGAATGACGTGGGAAATATGAAGTTGGCTATTTAGAGACTGTTTTTATCATGACTACTACAAGTTCTATAGCCGTTAAATATTTCAAAGTTAATTTTCACCCACCCTGTCTGTTAAGTAGAATGATGAGGAAATTACCTTTTCTTTGGAAAAATGTATTGATACCAAAATAAAATAATGTTAAAAAAATTGCAAAAGAAATGAACTCTCCATGCTTATCAAACTTCTGTTCCAGAAAGACATCACATGACAGAGCTCAGCAGAACCAGGATTAGCTGCAAAACCAGCAAAATCTAGCCATCTGTCCTTCTTTTAATTCATTATTTTTTATTAAATAATAAACTTGACTAATTATCAGTATGGAAGCTAAGTGATTATTGCTGTCACCCTGCACGTCCAGGGATGGGGGTTTGAATCTCATCTCTGGTTTTTACGTCCATGTGTGTGGAGTTTGCATGTTCTCCTTATGCATGCTGGGTTTTATCCAGGTAATCTGGGTTTCTTTCACAGTCCAAAGACATGCAGAGTTTGTAGGTTCAGTGATGTGTTCACAAATTGCCAATAGTGTGTGCACGCGAGTGTGTGTGCTTGCACTTTGTAGTTGGCACCACATCCCAGATGTATCCTCCTTGGGTACTAAGTTCACTGGGATAGGCCTCCTGTGACACAGTACAGAAAAAGCAATATAGAATGAGTGAGATGAGTGAGTACATTAATAATAATAATAATAATGATAATAATAATAATAACAATGGGACTGAGAGATGATTATGAAGTCGTAATGATGATACTGCACAAATCATGTCAAGCCAACTGACTTGGCAAGGTTAATATCTGATGTACTTTGGCACATACTTTAATCAGTATAACAGCTGTGCCTGACTATTTCTCAGTTTCAAGGGTAGCAGTAAATGTTCCCTCCTGGCTTTTAATAGTATGACACATTAATGCAGTTACTGTATAAAGCATTAACCAATTAACTGTACATTTATACTGTACTGTAGGTGTAGATATAAAGCCTTTTACATATCTCAATTATATATCTCATAGCTGAAAGACATATTTTGATGTTTTTTAAGCATATGTTGACTGTGTGAGAATTTGATTGACCTTCATGAGTCCAAAGCCTTGAATACAGGGTATTTTTATTTTATTTTAATTAGACATCTACCTATGTAGAATATCAAATATTGACACAGAATTCGAGAGACTCCACGCAAGCATGCTACTAAGTACTAATAGCTTGGTGTTGGTTTTGTGGCTCTTGATGACTTGCTTTGTTTTGCTTGTTTATCCTTGTTTGTTCTTCTAAGTACCATAACTAAATTAAAGTTGTCTGTTTCTCTTTCATTACAGTTTGAAGCCAATCACATGCTCAAAAATTGTCCTGATGGTCATTAGTCTAAGTTCAGAGACAATGTTTTTTTTGTTTGTTTTGTTTAGTTTTTAAATGTAGACTTACTGGAGAAACTTATTTCTGCTTTTCTTGTCTTCTTCTTTTGTTACTGTATTCCTGTTTAGAAAAAGAAAAATGATTTGCCCTTACATGGTCAGCTTTCATTTGTGTCTGTGTGTGCATGTGTGTGTGAGGCTGTTTTAAAGCTCTTTGATGTTACTCCCAGGCTTTCAGCTCTGAGCTTTGGAGAGAAATGCTGAGAGTGTGAGAGACAGTGTGTCTCTAAGATCTGCCAGAATAAATGTCACACTATTTTGGACTACAAACAGATGTGAAATTGGTGTGTTTCATCACATTTTGGAGCTATCCGGTGCTGTTTTCAGGCTTTATGGCGGATAGATGCTGAGAAAAGTCTTGGTATTATAAGTTATTTTTTGCAGGATGGTAGTAATTGTACGTCAGAACACAGTTATGAGAGAAAAACTTGTCTGCTTCACATCTGAAACACTGGCCTCCCAGGAACACTTTTAATGGCCCAAACATGTATAAATGGTTTGAAGCAAGGTCAAGATTGTACAGTGTGTAAAGTTCCCACAGACAGATGCATCTCTTTCCCAAGCTGGTGACAAGATATCTGTTGATTTTCAAGAATCAGGTATTCCACTCAATGAACATTCACGGGAAGCACCATTCAAATGTTTTACTGCGGCTAAGACATTTATGATATTTGGCAGACACCCTTATCCAGAGCGACATTTTATTTAATTGTACATCTGAGCAGTTGAGGGTTAAGGGCCTTCCTCAAGGGCCCAACAGCAGCAACTTGGTGGTGCTGGGGTTTAAACTTGAGACCTTGTCATCAGTAGTCCAGCACCTTAACCACTGAGCTATCCCTGCCCTAATAAGCATTTTATCACAGTACTGTGCTTGAAGTGTTCTGTAAATGTCATAAATTTTATACCTTCATTCACCAGAAATTTCATCACCCGTGTCAATTTGACTTGAACATCTCTCGTATTTGGGAAAATGTGTCTCAGTAAGGTGTCATGACTGAACTGATTTAATACAATTTTTAAGATTCACATGTCCTTAAGTTTTTCTTCTGAAACATCAACAGTGTAACGGTTTTTAGAGTGTATAGAAAACTGATATTTTTCTATATGACTGCTATTTTGACATTCTTGCCTAAATAATCAGACTATGTGGCTACATAATTATGTATGGCTACATACTGTCATTTTAAAAGCATTGATGGAAAATTGCTATTATTGTTATTTTCAAGGTCTCCCAACGAGAACACAATGAATATCTGCTCATTGGATCCAATCCTTTTCACAGTGCTCCAAGCCATGCTGCATGACCTAATTCCCTTCATCACTACTATAACCAATGGCGTTATAACTTCTTGTCATGTACCAACTCCATTTAAGAGAGCAAGGGTTATTCCTGTCCTGAAGAAGCCCATTCTGGATACCTCAGGCATCAGCAGCTACTGATCAGTACCAATTCTCTCATTTCTTTATAAAATCCTTGAAATAACAATCAACTGTCTCTCCCTCTCTCACAGCACAGCTTCCAATATCCTAATCAACCTGGCTTTAAACATTCCACACAAAATACACTTTGACTGACGTTGAAAAGCAAGATGCGGGATTTGCCAAACTGTTTTATTCCATATTCTCCTCAACCTTTCTGCAACCACAAGATTCTCTTCTCCATCCTAATAAGCCTTGGATTTTGAGACACAACATGGCACAGGGTTGCTTCCTAACTGGAGGGCTGGTGACATAAGATGGCATGGAAGGGATCCATATCTGTGCCACACATACTCCTGACTGATGTCCCACAAGGCTCAGTATTTGGTCCTTTTTTGTTCCCCGTTTGTACTCCTTCCTTGGTGAGGTCATATGCTCAATGCTATGTGGGTGATGCTCAACTTCTCATTTACTTCCCTTCCTCAGGCACTCAACTAAAGTTTAATCATTGAAAACTGAAAACCGTTCAGTAAAAAATTATTCATTCCCACATGAACATTTTCCTGTTCTCCCTGAACAACAATAATTTCACCTTCAGTCAGTATATGCGAAGTTGGATTAACCATGAACAATCAACTCCCCTTTTCTACTCCCACTGTTAACCTGACATGCTCATGTCGATTTTTTCTTTACAACATCATACAACATCTATCTACACTGGCCACTCAGGTGCTTTTTCAGTCCCTCTTTATTTCATTTCAAGGCTGGACTACTACAACTTACTCCTGGCAGGTCTGCCTCTGTGCCCCATTTGACCTCTGCAACTGATATAGAATGCAGCTGCATGAATTGTTTTTTCAACCTTTTCAAATTCTCCCATGCCACTCCATTACTTTGCTCGGTCCACTGGATTCCTGTAGCTGCCCAGATCAGATTTAGAAAAATATTGATGCTTGCCTACAAGGCCAAAAAATGTGCCATCAACTCTTACCTTGAAGCATTTATCACACTCCACACTACAGCACGTTTTCCCAGATCCTTTAGCACTGCTCGGTTGGTCCCTGAACCATGCCAAATGCCATGAATGTAAATGTAAAAATCATAGATAACTTTTGTAGATATTGGCCATACCCAGCATACTGCATAGGCTCTGGCAATCAAACAGTGTATGACATGGTGCCTAAGTGTGCTAATTCCACGCTGTGTTTAATTCCTCCCTTCATGTGCTAGCATTGGATTGCATTTTGCTCTAGCATTGGCTTTCCTATAAGAATCTAGCCAATCGTATAGTACATAAGGCCGAATTCTTGTAATCGGTAATTATATTATTTATGCATTACTACTTTAGCACTATTCTATACAGTGTGTGCCTCTGATGGAGCTGCAGTTATTGTATAACGGGACCCAAAAATACAAAAAAAACTGTTATTTGTTTTAGGTCTGGTCAGGAATTTTCAAATTCTGCATCTAACATCTATTGTATTATAGTGACATAGGATCATAGAATTAGTGGAGAAGTATCATTGAAAATAAGTTTACTATTTTGAACAGGAGCAGGTTAAGCAGTCAAATAGGGTCACTAAGAGGCACTGGTGAAACTGTGACACCATAAAACAAATTAGTTACTGGACACAACCCCCAATGAGTCATGAAGTCTCTTAGCCATGCATTTGCCAGACAAACACACAATGTTGTAGGACCATAAACACACATTGCTATTGGAAATGTCTTCACTATTTAACACTAGAAGCGCAGTCATTTGACCGCAATGGGGGGGGAAAAATACTTCACACTCAATCAAATTCCAGGACCCTCCTTTCATGACTTTTCCTAGATCTGTGAGCTTAATCACCCA
>JAQMYI010000036.1:30856384-30869977 GCA_030014275.1 Clariallabes melas | reverse complement strand
TAATACACTTCCTAAACCATGGGTAAAACAGAGCATAAATAAATGGATTAATGGTGGAATTAAAATAAAACATAATTGCAACTTTCCAAAATGTTTCTAATTGTAATTCAATAACATTGATTAATAAACTGTAAATAAAATATGGAAGTAAACACACCAGAAATACAGACACCAAAATGCCGAGAACTTTAGCTGCTTTTCTCTCAGATTTCATTGAGTGTGAGGTGATTTTCTGTGTATTAGGCTGTGTGTGATTATTAAGCTCTCTGATAGCAGTGACATGTTTCTTAGCAATCACAAAAACCAGAGTATACAATATGATTATGACAGAAAGTGGGAATATAAAGGAAAACACAAGATCAATTACAGACCAAACCTCATTGAGAAAGAGAAAACACTCTCCAGGACACAATGCAGAACTTTTGAAATTCCCATTAAAATATAGGCCTGTTATGTTATAGCCCAGCGGTAGACACCAATTAAAAACAATTACAACACGAGTGATTCTCACAGAGACAATGTTCATGTAGAGAAAGGGGTTTGAGAGAGCCAAATACCGATCCACAGAAATCGAAGCAATAGTATAGATTGATATTATGAGAAGACCACTAATCAACCAGTAGATGCTGCAGAAATATCTCCCAAAAATCCAGCATGACTCAATAGTCCAGATTAAAATTACTGGCATTAGAAAAATGCCAACAAGGAAATCAGACACAGCCAGAGAGAGAACAAGCATGTTAGTTGGTGTTTGAAGCTGCTTGAAGTGAATAATAGAGATAATGATGAGCAGATTTCCACACACTGTGAGCAGAACCACAGCAGCTGAACACACATACAGTAAGATATAAACTGCAGGAGATACAGATCTTTCTGGACAGGAGAAATGTACACAGCGATCAGACTGATTAAACTCTGTCAGGTTCATTAGTTAATTTCTTTAATGTCTACAAAATTAGAAATAAAACAAACAGCTCTGGTGCTTTTATCCTTTAGAAATTAATCACGCCCCCTCAATTTGAGTGACAGCATGAAAGATATGATGTAATGCCTTGTTGGAACACAAGCCCTAAACTAAATATCAGCAGAATGTTTCCACAATCTCATTTGATCTTGACTGGACTGATGGGAATGTGTTTAATTGGGAATGTTTCAAGGCCATTAATATTAAACAAAATACTCTGACCCTAGGTAGCAAACATTAGACAAACTCATAGCTGACATCATTTTACAATTATGATTATCACAAATGGGACCTGTTTATTGGATATTATGTGAACATGATTTAATATAGTAGCATAATTGGTTTATTATAACCAGCAAATAAAAAAAGGGTTTAGTTGCATGCTTTAACATGAATATAGTGCAAATATAGATTTTGTCATGGAAAGATAAAAAATGTTTATATGGAAGTGCATAATCTAATTGTTAAATTGCTGTTAAAAAGGGTACAGACAAGTTAGACCCAAAAAGTAGGACACAAGTGATGGAAATGATATGAGAACATGGGAGTGCAATATCTGCCATTGAAGTGTTTGCTGGTGGATCCACACAGGAAACTTGATGTCAGGTTTGAGAGTAGACTGCAACAGGGAGCTGGGAAAGGAGGCATGCATAGCATTTTGAGCATTTCAAAGAAATTCATCACTGGATTTTACACATGAACTTACTCACGTTTCAGCTAGGCATCAGTGGAGGATACAATATTTTGCTAAATGTATTTACTCACTCACTCAAATCATTGAATTCTGGTGTTCAAATCTCTTCCATGGTTACAGGTGTATCAAATCAAGCACCTAGGCATGCAGAGCGCTTCTACAAAAAAATTGTGAAATATCATGATACTATAGGATGCCACCTGACTGCACTGTACCAAGTGTAAAGGTTGGTGGAGGGTGGGTTATGATGTGGGGTTGTTCCAGTGACAGGTTAGTGCTTTAGCATATTGAGACTTTTTGGACAATTTGATGCTTCCAACATTGTGTGACAAGTTTCGTGATGGCCCCTTCCTGTTCTAACATGACTGCATACCAGAGCACAAAGCAAGGCCCATAAAGACAAAAATGAGCTAGTTTGGTTGTAGCGCGGCCACATAAAGGGGCATTTTTAACAGGGAAATGATTGAAGAGCTAATGCTGCTCACCTGTGTTAGAAGATGTGCCCTATCGGTTTCTATTATCCCCCTTAATACTAATCCAAGCGTTACAATCATCTCACATGCTCTGTCTCAATGTGCGTATCACTCGTATAGTCAACATCCATGCACGAGTGTACTGTTTACTATAAAATTGTGACCATGTGTGTGTTCGTGTTTTTAAAGCCTTTTTATTTTTTTAACAACCCTTGTGAAGAAAAAAAGTTAAAAAGGCTGTAGTAGTGCGAAAGAGGAATCTGTTTAATGACAATGAAATGTTACAAGTGTCATTAGAGAGGTTCCTTGTTAAAGTCACGCAAAAAGAAGAATATTCCTGTAACCAGACAGACTCTGCCAGAGAAGAGTGATTATCGTTAGTGTGTGTGTGCCTGTGTGAAAGTTGTCCTACACAGTAGCCCCCCCTCCTCTTCCTTCTTTTCTCGTCGTCATGCAGGTTAATTCGTAATTCGTTAATTATTTTGATACAAATATTTTGGGGTTGTGGAACAATTGTTGGAGTCTCCATTATTTCTTATGAGGAAATCCACTTTGAGATACACGTGCTTTGTATTACAAGCACGCTTCCGGAACGAATTATGCTCTAACTTTTTAGGTTAAAACTAAAACCTAAAGGTTTAAATTCATGTTAATTTTATCTTTAACAGTTACAAGAAAAAGTACATTAAGGATAAAATGTATTGATCTTCTTAAGGGAACAATTCATATGACATCATTTTGTTGTTGTGTTGATCCACATTTTTTTTTTAATACAGGACTTATGCTTGAAAAGTTCATTATTATTATTATTATTACTGTGTTGATCATTTTGTTGTTGTGTTGATCCACTTTTTTTTTTAATACAGGACTTATGCTTGAAAAGTTCATTATTATTATTATTATTATTATTATTATTATTACTATAATACTAGGAGTAATACATCAACCCCTTTGGGAGTATTTGGGATTTTAAACATGTAGTCACTGTCCAAAACAATTGACAAAGAATCTGTGTGTAAAATTAATACAAACATTGCCTGCCAGCTATCAGTTGTTGGGGTTACAATAAATGTTATTTATATGCTTGGAGAGAAGTGCCATCTGTTTCCTTTGCTATATGTTAATTATTCATTTTTAGACTTTCAGATTGTCAGGGTTTTGTTTTTGGCATGAATCCCTCAAAATACAATGGTATAATATTAACAATAGTTTGTTCGTGAAGAGTCTTAGACATTCCCTTTACAACATGTGGAGTATCCTATTATTATGAGGTGTGTTCAAGTGAAACCATGACTTTTGATTGTGCAGAATGAAAGAACAAGGTTATGAGAGTATTTTTTCTATATAATCTCCGGCTACACTGATGCACTTATCCCAGTGTTTCACTAATGCTTGGATACCATCAATATATAAAGTTTTCTCAGTACACCAGAGCCATGATCATTTCTGAAACATTGGCCTCCCAGGAACTCATTTTAATGGCCCAAATATACATACAGGGATGTGACAATAACCCTTAGCCAAGTTATTGTAATGTGCAAGTGGTGTTTATGAATATTATTCTTTGTAGTAGCAGTAATAGTAGTGTGATGTGTCCCCTAAATATATCCTAAGCACCATATAAATTACACAATGTATTATATGTTTAATGTCCTGCATGCCTTGTGTAGGTTTGGAACTGCCACATCTTTTCAAATAACAAGCTGTTAATATAAACCTGCCTGAGGCAAAGCTCCAACTATTACTTTTCCTACAGTATAATCCACTTCACACTATATCACCTCATGATGTATAGAGCAACTGCTACATTTCAGTATTCAGAGCTGGAAGGACATTCATTTACATTAATCTAGACTTCTGGTCACCCGGACAAGTTATAAACCATGCAACTGCATTATAGCTTTTTTTCCCCCATGGTCCTTTGGTTGGGCGTCTTTCATTATCTAAAACGCATAATTGCTTCACTCAGCAGCCAGAAAGAAGACCCTTTATATTTTGCAATGCTTTTTGTCCCCATCTCCAACACATAATATTCTATTAAAGTTGTTTGACTATCCAAAACAATGCTGCTCCATTTGAGTTGAATTAATGATCTGCTCATGTTTATCGTGCTAAAAAGCAATCAAGCACTTCATTCTGTCTCATTCAGAGCAGATGACAAGGACAGTGCTGACCCCGACCTCAGATTTATCACGGCAATCATTTTCTTCCATTTTAAGATGTTTAGAAATTCACCATCACTCCTCATCACACCTGCTAATTGGACGTGATTAAATTATTTCCAGCTAACATAAGCATCAGGACACGAGGGAAATTTAAATTAGGAAATACAAGGCTCTAATCCGTAATAGAATTTATTGCTTTAAATACCCTGCAGAGAGGGAAAGCCATGGAACTCTGTGTTCAAAGCAAATTCATGTGTACAACATGCATTAAATATACTGTACATTGTCCAAATACTAAGATGACATGAAGAAACAGAGGTTAATAAAATGTCCATATAAGTAATGTTAAATGTAACCATAATCAGATTAAAATAATAATTAATACTAGTGTCTGGTATCATCTTTGCATAGTAACAGTAAATCTACATCACACTACCCTGTTGTTGATTTTTCTTCTATAGCAGCATGCCTTCATGTTGTTTGTGTTCTGCTTAACATTAAACCATGCATAACAAGCCCTGTTTAACCAGACTATCCCCTTTGCTTTTGTTTGTTTGAGCTGTTGGTCATCATTTACTCAGTGTAAAAGCGATTACTGAATATCTACTGATTGCTGATTATAATTATTGGCTTCAAAGAGGAAAGTGGGTTTTACAGATCTGCCATATTGAATCACAGTATGTTTGGTTCTTTTGCTGTTTTATCCCACTGGCCTCACAGTGGAATTTCTTGAAAAGGTGCCTATTATGGGAAATGTACCTTTTTAGTAATTATTAGGCATTTAGATGGGTATCAAGCAGCACAGTGGTATAGTGATTAGCACTCTGACCTTGCACCTCCAGGGTTGTGGGTTGGATTCCTGCATTGGGTTTTCTCCAGTTTCACAATCCAAAGGCATGTAGAGTAGGCTAATTGGTGTTTCCAAATTCCCTGCAGTTTTTGTGTGTGTTTGCTTGTGTGCTGTGTGATGGATTGGCACACCGTCCAAAGGGTATCCCACTTTCTGCCCCACTGAAATAGTCTGCAGGACTCCCACAACATTGTACATAATAAGCAGTATAGAGAACTAATTAATTAATTAAACTAATTATTTGTCACATGTACCTCACAACACAGTGAATTTTTTTTTTTCACATATCCCAGTTTAGGAGCTGACATCCCCGACATTCCAATTAGTAACCCAGAGCCTTAACCATTTGATCCACCACTTCTATGCCATAAGCCACGACTCCTCTGAATCAGAGTGAGAGGGATACAAAACAACAAAAAACTTGAGAAAACAAACATTCACTGCTTTAGGCTGGTACAGTACTTACAGTAAATACCACAATTTGATTTTCAGCCTAGTGTGACCTCATATAAGAACAGCCCCTATCCCAGCTTGTTGCATGTCTGACAGTTACACCCATATGTTGTTCGTTCTCCAATCCATTGCCACAAAGTTGGAAGCAGACAACTGTATGGAATTTTACTTGCACTAAGATTCCCTATTCCAGAATAACAAAACACAAAGCAGGTGAAGAGATGGTGTGGAGTGGAAGGTTTTTTGTTGTTTTGTATCTCTCTCACTCTGATTCAGGGGAGTGGTGGCTCATGGCACAGCAGTCGTGGCTCAAACGGTTAAGGCTCTGGGTTACTGATCGGAAGGTCGGGGATTCAAGCCCCAACACCGCCAAGCGGCCACTGTTAAGCTCTTAAACAAGGCCCTGAACTCGATTCCACTATACACATTTGGGATGAACTGCAGTCTCTTCAACATCCCAAGTGACTCGGGCCTGGCCTGAGCCCAATAATGCTCTTGTAGATGAATGAACACACGTACCCACAACCATGCTTCAAAATCTAGTGGGTAGAGGAGTAAAGCACATTATTCCAGCAATGGGAGACTACATTACTAATTCAGACATAATTAGTAAATATCATCAGCATTATTACTGCTTGCAGTGGGTTTGTGGTTGTCGAAATAATTTGCAACACGAAAGCTGTCAGAAAAACGAAGCATTAAATGCTCAGCTATGTCCTTCCCCTATGTTATTTTCACTAAGAACACACTCCATTGTAGCAGTGTGCACAGCAATCAGGGTTTTCCAATTAGAGACCCTCTGGTCTTTCTGTTTGAGAAGGTCATATTGCTCTCTGCCACAACATTCAATACCATAGTGTATGCTTTTCTTCCCTCCATCTGTCATTTTTCTCACTGTAAAAAAAAAAGGGCTTGCTTATTTTTCAAGAAATTTTGTTTAAAAGAAAGACAAGAAAGGGTCATTGGGGTTGAACATTCACAGTTGCAGCACCATTTATTTCCTCGTCCTGTGTCCTTCCTGTCACTCAAGCTGTTTGACCTCCTTTTGGTCTAGACCCAGGACAATAAGTTCTTGAACTAACCGGTTCTTGTTCCTATATGTATTGACTTGCCTTGTAACACAAACAAATGCATAAGTGTGATATTTTATGAGTGACATCAACAACACAATATTCCTTTATTAATCTATTTTGTAAGGTTTATTATTATTTATTTATTTTTTTTCATTTTGGTTAGTAATAGTTATTAACTTTTAATAAGTTTACTGTAAGAAGAATAAAATGTGCTGTTTAAGAAAATAATCAACTTTTGGCATGGAAATGTCTACTTGTATGTCAGTATCATGTATATGTGTATTGAATGTGAAGGGCGTTCAAGTCAAACTGGGACTTTCTGATTTCTGGTGGATGAAGGCATAAAACTGATCGACATTTAAAGAGAGATCTAGCTCAGAGGCCACTGCAATCATCCCTATCATACCTGAATTCACACCTGTTTTTTGAAAATTAATAGGTAAATTGTCACCAATGTGTGGAAGAGAAGTTTATCTGTGGGAAATGCACAAACAATCAATCATTCATCACTTGCACGTTACAGGAACGCTATATCCCCGGACAGTCCTGACCTTGCTCCAAGCCTTTTTCACATGTTTGTGCCATTAAAGGAGTTCAACACCACCTGAACACCCCTTGTGTATTTGTGTATGTATGTGTCCCTTATATAAATAACTTAATAATAATAATAATAATAATAATATAAGAAAATGTTTAGTGTTGTATTGTAATTTTTAGGAACCTGTCAGGTTTCACAATTTACTTTACACCCACAACACTTTTCCACTTAGCCTATTGTGCATTTTTTCAGAGGACTGGACCTTTTGAATGTTTGTTTTAAGCCAAGGAGAGAAAATGTGTTGTGAAAAAGTGCACTTTTTCCAAAATGTCCTACTGAGAAATGTTCAGTGCTACATATACATTTATCCAATTGGCAGGTGCTTTTATCCAAAGTGACTTGCCAATGCAAGACTCTCAAAAGCTAACTCCTGAGCCTCTGCTGCTTTTTATCAGAACTGTGTTTCTCATGACATATTGTCAACCTATATTAGATCTGCTGCTATTGTTCATAGGGTGTGTTTCCATTACAAAGCAAGACATCTTCTGAAGCCTAAATTCCAAAGTAGCAAGGGTGTTGCTAGACTTTATGTCCCTGATGAAATATGAAAAGCCACTTTCCCACAATTCAGCACTGCAGTACCACATCGGCTGTATTTGATCAAGTAGAAATCAACATTGGAGAATTGGGATCTGCTCAGAAAAGGCTGTTGAACAGTGCGTTGTAAGTTTGTATCAGCCCTCCGGCAGTCTCTGCTCCACAACACCCCCTCCTCCCTATAGGTGCTGATGTTTCTATGGAGAAAAAAATAAGTTGAGCAGCTGTGAAAGTCGCTTAAAAACTCAAAATAAGCAGATTGTTGCTATTAAGAAAAAGACATGAAGAAAGTGAACTCAACTCGGTCCAGCATTACAGTGGTGTATTACATTACAGTAATGACCAAAACTCATAAATAAAATTATATAAAATTAAAATTAAATTCTATTCTATTTCTACAGTGCTTGGTTGTTGTTGCAAAACAGCTTTACAAAATCAAAAGAAAATTATGGAAATATGTATGATCAATAATAAAATGATCAGATTGTCCCTGATAAGCAAAAAGAGGGCAACAGTGGCAAGGAAAAACTCCCTGAGATGGCAATAGGAACCCTTAAGAGGAACCAGACTCAAAAGGGGACACATCTTCATGTTGGGTATTCACAGATAGCAGGGATTGATCTGCAGTCATATTGTGTGTTAGGCAGCTATAAGTTCTATAAAACAGAATGTGTAGTAAGGGCATCAAGGTCATACACCACCTTCTTACCTGTGAAAAGGTTCTATTTAAGGGTTGAGGCTGCCCCCTGTTTGACTCCCAGTAGGACTACATGAGGCACTGCACCCTCTCTGATGAAGACTATGTTTTCTAAAACGTTCCTTATACTGTGTTAAACTTTCGCAGACGTCCCCTCTTCCTTTTCATTTCTTATATGGTTTGCCGTCCTGTGGTTCCCTCTCTTTGGCTTTCCCAGATTTCCACAGAACATGAATAGATCAAGCTCTTTTAATGTAGCAACAAGTGGATGTGACACATGTTCTCAAGAGGACAAACACCTCTTCTTTTGTAAATAAACTAGAGAATATTTGACTATTCATTGTTTATGTGTGTGTGAGAGAGAAAGAGACCAGAAAACTTATTGCAGGTTATCAAGCAATTCTTCCCTCAGATTTTAAACCTAACAGAGTTTAATAAGAACTTCACCAAGCATACAGTACATTTAACTCACTTGTTTTGTCCCTGTTTACAGGGACACGGGTGGGCTGGAGCCGAGGCGAGGGTGTCAATCCATCAGGGGGCACACACATACATACACTACCTCTTAAACATTTGGGATCACTTTCTAACTTAATGGTCTTTCCTGATTTTTATTTCTTTCTACACTGAAACAATACTGAAGGCATTTATCCAAAATACACAATAATCTCATTTGAACTGTCGATATTGAGATGTATCTGCTACTTCTGCTCTGTAAATCAATTATACTGGCTCTAATCTCAGGTCTTGTTTGTTAATTGGTGATTTCTGAGGCTGGAAACTCTAAATGAACTACTCCTTTGCAGCAAAGGTATGTTTTGATCAGTTTCATCATGGTGCTTGATGGGTTTTACAAATGAACTTGTTCTAGCAAGACCTATTGTAGAAAGGCTGACCTTACTTAAAGTAACAACTGATTGTTGTTGTTGCTTTTACATAATTACCGATTTCCATACGTGTTATTTCATAGTTTTGATCATTCATAAATTTGCAAGTGATCCCAAACTGTTGAGAGGTAGTACACACACACACACACTTATTCACATACTACAGGCTTTTTGGGAACGCCAATTAGCCTAATCTGCATGTCTTTGGCTTTGGGGAGGAAACCCGACTACCGTGTGGAAACCCACCAAGCACATGCAAACTCCATGCACACAGACCCTTTGGCAGGAATTGAACCTAGACCCCGGAGATACAAGTTGACAGTGCTAACCACTAAGCCACCATGCCGCCTCCTTGCCAATCTGCACATCACCATTTTGTTGTTTCATAAATTAATACATTTTTATGTTTACAGTATGATTTGTTACATAAACTATTTTTCTTTTTCCTCCTTCTTTTGGCTTTTTGTGTGTTTTTTCTTTTTTTCATGTCAACACAAATTTATATCCATCCATTCCCTTAAACAGCCTCATTTTCCTTTTTGGCATCCACCCGTTTGTCCAGGTTTCACCTCTCCAGCTGTCCTAACAGAACGGTTTCTCTGAAAAGACTCATGGGAAATGTGGTCACTGCTTGTGTCCTGATCTCTCCTGGATGTACTGCAATGCTTCCAGATGGAGAGGAGCAAATCACCCATCTGCTGGTAGGGGAAAGAAAAAAAAAGAAAAAAAAAAGCCCTGAAAATCTCAGAGCTGTGTAAATTTGGAATTTTTACCAGAAGCTGGGTGAGAAGCTTCTTGCTGCAGTCAGCAATGATTTTGGTTAACGTCTTTAAATTTCTTTATCCCTAATGCATAATTGCTTAATGGTTACAGCTGTAACAGATCAGGGCCCTGAAGCATACTGATTTAAATAGGATTGTAAAAATTTTTTTTACTTGTATTGTTTTAATGATTGTCAATTTCGAATAAACTATCTACCACTATTGCACAAGATATCACATAGTCTCATAGTCTAAAGTGTTTTTAATCAGTTCATATAAGGGAATGTAAAATAGAATGCTTGAAAAATATATTCCAACTTGTTTAAAATAAATAAATAAAACATAAATAAAAGAACTTGCAGTATGTCACAAAAGTAAGTCCTCCCCTCTAATTTCAGCAAACATTTTAGTATATCTTCGCAAAGGATAATACTATAGAAATGTAACCTAAATATATTTTAGAGTAGTTAATGAGTAGTTTGTATAACAGTATAGATTTGCTGTCCACTGAAAATAACTTAATATACAGCCATTATTGTCAAAATAGCTGGCAACAAAAGTGAGTACATCCTAAGTGATAACTGCTGTATACCGTTTAACCATGCAAAGTCACATGTCCTATTCATCATGTTTATGTGTTTGTCAGCTTGATAGGACCATACAAAATTGTGGAATCCTCTTCCACTCCTCCATAATAATATCACAGAACTGCTGTATGCTAGAAACCTGGCGCTCCGCAACCTTCCACTTAAGGATGATCCACAGGTGCTCAATAAGGTTCAGGTCTGGAGACATACTTGGCCACTTCATCACCTTCAGCTTCCTCAGCAAGGCAATTTTCTTTTTGGTGGTGTGTTTCGAGTCATTATCATGTTGGAAAACTGCTATTTGGCCTAGTTTTTTTTAAGGGAGGAATCCATGTTTCTCTCAATAAACCACGTCCCTCCAGTTCCAGCAGCACTCATGCAGCCCCAGACCATGATGCTACCACCACCATGCTTAACTGCAGGCAAGAGACAATTTTCTTGGTACTTCTCACGAGGGCGTCGCCACACATACTGGACACCATCTGACCCAAACAAGTTTATCTTAGTTTATCAGACCACAGGACATGGTTCCAGTAATTCATGCTCTTGGACAGGTTGTCCTCAGTAAACTGTTTGTGGGCTTTTTTGTGAGCCAGCTTCAGAAGAAGCTTTCTTCTGGGATAACGGCCATGCAAACCAACTTGATGCAGTGTATGGCGTATGGTTTGAGCACTGACAAGCTGACCTCCCGCTTCCGAAACCTCTGAAGCAATGATGGCAGCACTCACGTCTGTTTTTTAAAGCCAGCTCATGCACCTGATGCACAGCATGAGGACTACAACTTCTTTGATTGACCCTTGCTATTTTGAGTGGAACCTGTCTTGAAAAACTTCTGTATGACCCTGGCCTCTGTACTGTAACCCAGTTTCAGGGTGTTACTGATCTTCTTGTAGCCTAACCCATCTTTGGGGAGAGTAACAATTTTATTTCTCAAATTCTCTGAGGGTTCTTTTCCATGAGGTGCCATGTTGGTCATCCAGTGGTCAGTATGAGTGAATTGTACTCAAAGCAACAACTTTTAAATGCTCTTATATAAAATACAAATTTGTATGGTCCTATCAAGCTGACAAACACAAGAAAGTGATGAATAATACACGTGACTTTGCACGGTTAAATGATATGCAGCTGTTATCACGTAAGGTGTACTCACTTTTGTTGCCAGCTATTTTGACAATAATGGCTGCATATTGAGTTATTTTCAGAGGACAGTAAATCTATACTGTTATCCAAGCTGCACATTGACTACTCTAAAATATATTCAAGTTTCATTTCTATAGTATTGCCCATTGGCAGGATATACTAAAATCTTTGCAGAAATTAGAGAGGTGTACTCACTTTTGTATGTACAGCTCATAATGGCCTGCTAATGCCCTTTAGCATGTAAGTACATTTTATACACAGCACACACTAAGTGATTCTGTAATTGATCTAAATACTTGCCTTAATTAAAATTAGAAAACAATTCAAAATGCTAACTAAATATTTCACAAGTGGTCTCAGATATTTGGACTCTACATTAAGGAAACATTTTGTGTCTGCTTTCAGGCTTTCATTAAGTATGCACTATTAAACCTATTAAATCATCATTATTCACAAGAATAGATAGTGAAAGCTTCTCACTGTTTTGTGGTCATCACTTACAGCCAGCGAAAGGATGAATGAAAAAGGATGAGAGAAGGTATTAATTATTTATAGCACTGAAAGATGGAAAAATCTTGCTCTGGTCAGAAAGAGAGAAAGATAAGGAAGAATCAGCTCAGGGCCATTTAACCAACTTGGGAAAAATCTGCAAAGTTCACCACAAGTTTACTATTCAAATCAAAATACACACTCATCATCTATACCGCTTTATCTTGCATTCAGGGTCATGGGGGCCTGGAGCCCAATCCAGGAGGCTTAGGGCACGAGCCAGGGTACACCCTGGACAGGGTGCCAATCCATCGCAGGGCACACACACATACACACACTCATTCGCACACTATGGGCAATTTGTGGAATGCCAGTTAGCCTAATCTGCATGTCTTTGGACTGTGGGAGGAAACCGGAGTACCCAGAGGAAACCCACCAAGCACGGGGAGAACATGCAAACTCCATGTACACAGAGACGGGAATCGAGAGTCTGGCCGGGAATTGAACCCGGACAATCATAATACAAAAATTTCTAATCATGTAAAAGATTAAAAAATTATCAGTGATCATGTTCAAAATGCTTTTTAAGCTCCATGTAACATCTCAGCACCGATGAGGCTGGTGTCTGATATAAAACTGAGTCTCTTCCTTGTCCTTGCACTAGAATATAACCGTAAATATAATAATAAATAATGTATGTATGTACGTTCAATGTTTGATTGTTTTAAAATTAATGCCTTACCGAATGACATGGACACATCTTCACCCTGTCTTTTCCTCCTGTCTATCAGCTCCTCCTGACTCAAACACAGACTGTTTGGAGAAACTACACAGGACTCAGAGACAACTTCAGCATTTTCCCCAGGCTGGGTTTCACGCCGAGATCTGACTGCAGACACAGTGATGGAAGGCAAGTGTTATAGTGGTTGCCTGTTTCCAAAAGTTGCCTCTCTTGAGGAAAAACTTTACAATAGTGTTAAAAAGCATTTTATTTTGTGGGGAAAAAAAATCTTCACCATGTTTGTTCAGAGTTTTAAATAAAAGAATGTCGCATTTTCATTAAAAGCAGTTTCATAACTACTAGGTCATGTTTCAGAATTCAAATAATAATATGCAAAAAAATAATAATATGCAAACATTATATTAAAATTAGTGGTGGGCCGTTATCGGCGTTAACGTGAGACTCTTATCGGGCGATAAAAAAAATATCGCCGTTAATCTATTC
>JAQMYI010000036.1:30832584-30847945 GCA_030014275.1 Clariallabes melas | reverse complement strand
TAGGGGATCAAATACTTATTTCCCTCATTGAAATGCAACTTAATTCATAACATTTGTATCATGTGCTTTTTCTGGATCTTTGCTTGATATTCTGTCTCTATCCTTTACCATAAACCGATGATAAAAATTATAGACCATTTCTTTGTAAGTGTTCAAACTTAGAAAATCTGTAGGGGATCAAATACTTATTTCCCCCACTGTATTGTAGAAGGCCTGTGTTTGGTTCCAGGACAGTGCAGTGAGTCCAGCCACTGGGGTTACACAAATCAGTACATTTTGTAAAGCTGGACCTGATCCTGGATTAAAAATATGGGGGTTGCATTATAAATGCCATGCAGCATAAAAGCCAAATAAAATATGCAGAAGGAAATTTCTGCTGAGAAATTCTGTAATCTAATCTGCTAGTTATTGTTTTTTAAGTATTAAGTAATTCTAACATACATTAATTAAGCAATCACACCATAGTGATTGTGCTGAATATCAGCATGGATGTGGTCATAGGCACAAGTTTGATCTGAAGCATTGCTGATATTCAGGACTGTACATCATTCCTTTTGTGCAATATTGATTGAACAGTTTATCTGTCTGTACCATTGTCAACAGATTGTGATTTGTTCATTTTCTTAACCAGTTATTTTTCTCCACCAACACACATCCCTATGCAGCTGGTGGAACTAATTAACTGTCTGAGGGTGAAAGTAGTATGGGTACAAACTATCTGTTGTATACTATAATATACAGTACTTTGGTCTATGAATGTAAGATTGGAGATGATTCCTGTAGAAATTGTGAAGTAGGGGGTGAAAGATGATGCATTGATTTTCATGGGCAAAAAAATTAAAATGGCTCAGTCCAATGCTATGCTTTTTGAATTGTTTGAGAGAGGAGACCCGGTTAAAATTTTTGATGTAATCTTTGTAGGATTTGAACAAAACCAAGAGCAAATCACCAGTTCAGATATGGACATAGTTTGTTGCTGACTCCCTCTCAACATTTTAAAACATTCATTTTCAATGGAGGAATTTCTGGGACAGATTTGCAGACCAAAAATCATGCAAGCTAAGGCTAAAGGGTTTGGTACGGGTCACAAACAAATTGTCATAACTCAAAAACTTATGCTCACAGTTGAATGAATGTTTAATGTAAGTAATTTTAGAAAAACCTTCTGTCTGTTTCCTCAATCTTAATTCCTCTGTCCGTTTGACCCACATTTTTGTTCAAAGTTTTTGGACTATAAAAACTTGCAACAATTATCAACAATGTCAAATGTTAAAACTCTTTCTCAGTGCACTGCATTGGAAAAATGTGGGTTATCCATTTCTTTCTCGTCATCTGCCATCTGCACACTGCTGCTTAATTACATCCTCAACCTGGGGAGATTAGCAGCACTAAACTGATGAGGATGATTTCAAACCCAGAAGAGGAACAGATTTGTGCCTAGGGGAAATGTACACACAAACTCATTTACAAACACAAATAAACTGTGGAGTCCGCGAGTACACAATATCAACTCTCAAAGAATCAGATGGGTTTTAAACCTTATTATTGTTCTGCTGAAACCACAAAGAAGTTGACTGCATATTGGAGTTAGCGCTCTGATTAAAATTACATAATAGTGTTAAAGGGAGTTTTTAAAGTCAGTCTGTAAATTATTAATGATGTCTTTCACATTATCCTTAAAAAAAACAATTCACTGCTCAACTCCTACTTAGATACGGCAGAGTCATCACATTTTTTTATGTTCATTAAAGGTGTTGTCTGTTACAAAGCACCATTCACACACTCATTCATACATTTATACCTAATGGGTGTTTAAATTAGTCAGAACAGAAATGTTTCAGGAGAAAAAAACAGTAGAAGCCCTATGAAATCCACAAGCAGACCTGTGAAACCTTCCCAAGATCAGGATCAAACCCCAGACCTTGGAACTGTGAGACAGAAGTGCAACCTCACTCTCACTCACTCATTGTGTATACCACTTAATCCTCTATTCAGGGTTGCAGGCCAGGAGACTTAAGGCACGAGGTGGGGAACGCCCTGGACAGGGTGCCAATCCATCAGGCATCCAGGGCACACACACAGTCACACACTGATTCACACACTACGGGCAATTTGGGAACGCCAAATAGCTTAATCTGCATGTCTTTGGACTGTGGGAGGAAACCAGAGTAAACGCCATGCACACATGGCGGGAATCGAGCCTGTCTGGGAATCAAACCCGGACCCTGGAGGGAAGTGCAATCTGTTATGCAAATTATTTTTTAAATACATTTTTGCCACATTCTTGTTTTTCCATATATTATCATGCCCTATTCAGTATATTATTTTAGAAAAAGAATAATAAGAAAAAACATAATAGAAATATTATGAATAAAAATTTATAAGAAAATTTGTAATATACAGTATGGTATTCATGGAATATAAAGTAAGTAAATAGGTTATTTGCGTAAAGTAAATATACAGTTGGCATTCAAATCAAACTAGGACTTTTGAAGAACTTCAAGAACAGTACAGTAATGAGACTCCTAGCGGCTATAAAACATTTGAATGGTGCAAGGACCGTTTTGATCTTGGTTGAGGTTGCTCAGTCACCACTGCAGTTGTTCCAGTGAACATTCAGAGTGTGGAATGCCTGATCGTTGAAAATCCACAGATAAATTGTCCTCTTGCACATTACAAGAACTCGGCTGGAAGTTATTGTTTCATGCCCTGACCTCGCTCCAACCCGTTTCCACATATCTGTGGAACTATGCGAGTTTCTGGGAGGCCAGTGTTTGACATGAAGGTATCCAAGCACTAGTGAAAACCTGGGAAAAGTGCATTAGTGTAAAAGGGGATTATATAGAGAAATAAAGGGAGTTTGTACTTTCAATGTGTTCTGTTTTTCTGCATAATCAAAAGTCCCCTTTTAAAAGTTCATCTTATATAAAATAACATATAAAAATTGAACTGTAGCTAATGAATGGCTTAAATAAAAGTCAAACACAGCTTAAAGACTAGGCATGTTTATTGTTGAGATACATTTTGAGATACAATGCTGACATGTTACTGATATCCATCTGATAATTTTCACAAATACTATTTAATTTTTTTGGTTTAACTCAATATCAGGATTAAATAAACTGAGCTTTGTTATCAGGCATGTGACCTGCCCAAAAGCAGAACACTTCCGATGCATTTAAACAAATTTCAATCTGAATTTAGGCAAATTGATTTTATTGCATCGAAGAAATCAGAAACCCAGAGAAGGTGCTCACACTGTTATAACTGTCAAAAATGTTCAGACCGCTCCAAAGTCCTATGTACACTTCATCTCCCTTTTCCAGCATAAGCACGGCCCTGTTTGCGCCGTTCACGTCTTTATGGTTGCTGTTGTAATCGTAGGTAGCCACTACTTGCTCGCCGTTTTTGCGCAGATGTACACCCATGCCGTTTTGCTCATTTGCAAAAGCAGAGAAGCCGAAGTAGTAAACACCTTTCACAGGAGCAGTGAACTTTCCTGCAGAAAGAAGTTATTTTAATCAGAGATGTGCTTATTTCAAGGACTAAACCTTTTATCAATACAATTATGAATTATTTAAAGTGAGCTGTAAACATGTAAAAGTAAAGCACTTTATTTGCTTTTACTTCACTGTTGGTGCTGCCATCTCATTCATACTCCATCATTTTGCTTTTATTTACATATCTATTGTTTTAACAATTTAATAGCAAATTATCTATGCCAGATTAGTTTCTGGTTTAATCGTGGTTGATTATGTGGCTGATGTTTAAAGGATGGTGGACTGGATATAAAATCCCATCTCTCAATATCAAAGGCTAAGAAAATTCACTTAAGCTGGAGCATAACTAAACCTTCCACTACAGAAATATTGACATTATTGGGACATCTGCAATTCTAAATATAATAAAGCTGATAGAGTATCCCTATTATCTAAGAGGGTTATAGTACCAGTAGAGGGGCTGTAGGCACTGCCGATGTTTGTGAAAACTTTCTGGAATTTCAGGATTTGCTCAATTGAATATCCTCCCACTGTCTGACCCCCTTGGCCGAACAGAGATGCGGAAAATGCAACATTAGGTTTATCTGTTGGGGGAAAAAAAAGAAATTCAGACAGATAACCTTATCAAACAGTGATTAAAGGAATTCAGTAACAAAGACATCACATTATACATCTCTATCTACTGTATCTATCTATCTATGCATAAAAGAGTTTGTAGAAATGGTTAAAAGATTAAAGCTAAAAATGAACTAGTCAGCTTTAATGTAATCAGTGATATTATTATTTCAGGTTGAAGCTCACGTACATGTCTGTCTGTCTTTCTGTATAGCAGAACTCTCTGTCTAACTCATTAATACAAAGAAATCACATTTTGTAATGTTGAGCTGCTGAGTATCTTTTGCCTTGTTCACTCGAAGAAATCAGAGAATGATGAAAAAGTCTTGAAACAACTCCAGTGGGTTAAAATTCAATTATAGCGGTGAAAATATGAACTAATCTCAGTAAAAATATTCAGTTTAGCTTTTCTAATTAATATCTATTTATGCAGGTGTTTGTTTACATTGCGCAAGTAGCTTATTAGTATCTTAAGGGCAGTAGTAGCTCAGTGGGATAAGGCACTGAGGTACTGATCAGAAGGTCGGCAGTTTAATCCCCAGCTGCACCAGGTTGACATTGTTGGGCCCTTGAGCAGGGCCCTTAACCCTATCTGCCCCAGGAGTGATGTATCATGGCTCAGCTTGCGATCTCACTCTAGTTACGCTGGGATATGTGATGAAAGAATTTCATTGTGCAGTTATGTATATGTGACAAACAAAGGCTTAACTTATTTCAAAGTAGATTATTAAATCCTGCACATAACCGTTCATAGCTTTGCTTTGCAACATTTCTATTTCACTTGCGCCTGTTTAACTTTAGGCAAGTATCTAAGTAGTGCAAAAGCATCACTAAATTCTGTCCAGCCAGCCAGCCAATTGATGCTGTGACAAAATCTGTCTGGACATTTTACACAAGCATATTCAGAGGTGACCATGCCAGGAGTCATTGGGCTCAAATTAGAGAGATACAATATACCAATAACCCATTAAAATTTATTGGGAAGTCCCGGAGAAAGTTTTACAATTTTAAATTTAGCTGTTTATGTAACATCCAAAGTGTTTCCCCTCTCGTCCAACCACTCAGCATCAGTAGTATACTACTGTATCACCTGCCTGATCATCTGTCATCATCTTTAAGTATGAATATTTCATGCTTTAATGAATCGCTGTGCAGCAAACCAAAAACATCCTTCTGAAACTGCTCAGGTACAGAGAATGAACTGAAAATGTGCTCAAGATTTTGGCACAGTCTGTGTATATAAAATTTTCCTGTTTTTTTGTTTTTTTTCTTTTCTAAGCAAACAACAGCCGATCTATCTGTGCTTTACCTTCTAGCTGCTTCTGAAGTGCTTCCAACTTGATCTTCTGGTCTGCCACTGTGGATTTTAGTTCGTTGATCTCATATTGAAGTTCTGTGATGCAGTTGTTTCCTATAAGACAACAAGATAGAAACTTCTTAGGAAAAAAGTAAACTGAACCTGTTAGTTAAACTCTAGTTCATTAAATACTAACTATGAGTAAGACTGCAGAGATCCAGTCAGACTTTTGGGTAAGATACATTAGATGATACAGTAGATGATTACACTCATGAATTTGCAGATATTTTCTTACCTAGCTGTAAATGTTAATTTTTAACCTGTTGCTCCTAAACTCAGTGTGGACTCTGAACTCCTGATTACCCAGAGGTAAACCCTTACATTAGTTACCAAATACTAGCCATCATGCATTAAATCCCAAATATTTTCTGCATACACACTAATTTCGCATCTTTTTACTTATAACTTGGCCCAGAAAAAAAGAGTTCAGAGAATGAAGTTTAGTACAGAGAGAGAGAGAGAGATAGAGAGAGAAAGAGAGAGATTTTTGAGGGTTATTTTCAATTCTGCTGAAATTAGAAATAAATTTTTAAAATGAGAAAATATCTATCTATTATAGCTACCATATCCAATAATTCACTATTAAATTGTAAATCACTATTTTCTTTCTTATCATAATTCAATTATAGTTTCCTTCTTCACGTTTATTTATTTTGTTTGTACTCACCACTTGTTTGTCCTTGTTTTTTTTCCTCCATAAGAGCTTTCTGGTCTTTCAAAATTGATTTTATTTCAGCAAGATCACTGACAATGATGGAGATCAACGAATGGTCTGTGCCGCCATGGTGTACCTCTGGAGAAACATTATCTCCACCCTGTCCCGCAGTACACTGATACAGAGAGAACGCGAGGAAAATCAGTGCTCTCATTCTGAGAACTGAGGGTCTTTAGAACATTTCAGCCTTATATCAAAGAATAGATCCCTCCTGTTGTGGATTTATTGTTGTTTGACTTATGATGTAATCTTTCAAAATACTGTTGCTCAATAGCATTTCAAAGGAATTCCTTTTCCCTGGAATCTGCTCTGTTTGCTGTGATTTATTATCCACAATTTATCAGCTGGTTTGAAGTTCTTTCATTTGTAGAGAAATCAGTTCTTTAGATGAGAACATGGTTATATCTGGCAATCATTAATTTGCAATTTATATTGCAAAAGTTAATAAAAAGGCTTAAGTTGTCTGTTATTTATTCCTTTGTCCTGCAAATAAACTGTTTTAAGGAGCACAATTGTATTTAATGGGTAAAAAGTAATGATATAGAAACTTAAACCCTTTCAAAATATTTGTGACTTGATATGTGACTTTTGGACTAGTACATCTCTTGATAAGAATAAATGTTCCCATTCTTTATTTTGATGATGTTGTGGCATTGCCCACCAATTTTAAAAAGTACATTGTTATCCAAGTTGCAGGGGGAGAATATCAAAATTACTTAATCATTAGAAAGGCCTAAATGTTGCTATGCCATGCCTTTATTTGTGTATATAAATTTTATTATAGTTTTTCTTTTTTCTATAACTTGTCAGGGATAACCCCTAGAGGGCGCACTGGAGCACTCACCTGAACCGAGGTGACTAATTAGTTTGACTATAAGTAGTCATGTCTTTTAGTTGGAGCTGTCTCTGTTTGGAGCCGTCTCCTGCTGTTTTCTGTTCTATTTTGTGCCTTAGCTTCATGTTTTGTTCATTCCTGTTTAGTTTGTTTGTTTGCTTTTATTTATATTATATTAAAAATCCTTAAGTCTTAACCTCTGCGCTTATGCCTCACGTAATACAACCGCAACCCTGCAAGACCTTGTTAGTGGCACAGCGGAGGGGTCTCCCCTAGATATTTTTTGGGGGGAGGGGGCTGTGACATTGGTGCGGTGACGAGCAGACTTTGTGGGCAGTCAGCTTGCTATCCAGCGTGACAATCGCGGAGCATGTGGGAGCGAGATCTTGTGGAGCACCCCGAAGGGAGACTGAAGGATGTGAACAAGTGATGTAGCCAAGCTGGGAAGGCTCCCGGCTTGCGATACTGCGGCGCTTGGGGTTACATAGCTCCCTGCATCGACTACGAGGAACGGACCAGGGAGTCCAGGCGCTGCGATAACCAGTTTGAGGAGAAACCCCAGAGTGTTGATGGAGGGCAGAAAGCATGGTGGCGGTTCTCACTGCAACAGCAAGCGGTGGGACCATAAGAGAGGTGCTGTGCTGCAAAGAAACATACTGTATGCAGACCCTGCTGAAATAAGGTGCAGTGCTCCAAAGACAGCTTGCCCTGCTCGAGAAGGAAGCAGGTTAATCAATCTCCAGCACCCACTCTCTTGTTGTAGGCCTTGATCTTGCAGAGTGCCCAGTTTCGATGACCCAGTGATCCCTGCGACCTTGTCTCTGCCATTCTGAGTGGGAAAGAATCTTCCCTGTCCTGCCTGCCCTGCCACCCTGCCCAAAGAGCACCATCTACAGCCTCTGTATCAGGAAGCCAGACACAGGACCTTGGGGAGGGTGCCCTGGCCCTCTGGTGGCACTCTGGAGTAGCGGTCTTGCATCCGTTTTGTTTTCTGATCTCCTGCTGTCTTCTCTTCTGTTTTTTACCATAGCTTCATGTTTTGTTCATTCTTGTTTGTTTGTTTTTCTTTATATTATATTTAAAAACCTTAAGTCTTAACCTCTGTGCTTTTGCCTTGCCTACTACAACTGTAGAAATGTGACATAACTAAATTTAAACAGTGCATTATTAATTTTGTAAACTGTTTAAAGCAGCATTTTTGCCCAATTTTTTATATCCTATGAAAGTGTCTAAGTTTGTATGAATTTACATAAAAAGACTGCCTAATGTAAGCTTTCAGTGATTGGCTTCAAATCTCATCAATTATTAATTTTAAACACATATGCAAATTGATTCAGAAATAGTAAAACTCCCCCCATTAATGAGATAAAAAGAAACAAATCTGAAACTAATTTATACATTTCAGACAAATAAGACTAATTGATAGACTAAGACAAATGTGCTAGTGCATTATAATTGCATCATATTGTTTTTTCAGCTCCTTGCTTTACCCTTTGTGGAGTTTTATGGGCTGTAAATTGTTCTTGGGTTTTTTCATGCTTGGGCACTGGTTTTACTAATAGTGTCATGTTCTTAAACCCAGAGGGTTTTTATTATATAAATAATGGCAAGCCATAATTGTTACTACACATAATTAAAAAATATAAATAGAATTTTATTTGATTTACTGTAGTCTGTGGTATAAGACAGTGGTATAGGTACCATGTTAGTCTGATGGGACCAGTAACATTTTAGACAGAACCATGTTATTTTTCTGCAGTTTAATGGGATTTATTGCTGATAAATGTACGAAACAATAGTACATGGTTCCACAATGGTTTATATACCAGGATACTGTCAAATATTTTATGCATGTTTATGCACCACAGTGGCTACCCAAGTTTACCAGCTGTATATCTGCTAAGTTTATCATCTGTCAAATAAGGTACTGCCTGCACTTCATCATCTGTCAAATAAGGTACTGCGTGCACTATTCCATTAGTATGTAGTAACATACCTAAAATAGTATGATATGTACAAAACATCTTGGATACCTGCTAAACTTTGATAGCCACTGTGATATACTGAGTATGGTGGTACATACCACAGTACTACCGTGGTACCCATTGAAGTGGCACAGTACCTACCCTGGTAATCCTATGGTGCCTACCATGATAATGTTTAAATATCTGGCACATGGTACAGAAATACTGTGGTACAGTATATATGGTATTAAAAAATTACTTATTCAGTGTGTGCTTCTACATGCAGATCTCGTACCCAGGGCCAGCAAACCAGCTTTCTAAATCACACACACCTGAACACAGTTATTACCATGGAGTATGCCAGGACTCCCTTCACTTTTCACAGCCACTTTAATGTCCAACATACATTACCTGAACTTGCACAGTCGATCTTTTTATTGCTCTGTGGCCCATAATTTTGCATAAATATGCATAATTTTATGCATTCACAGTGTACACACTAGCTAGATCAGCCTTTCTGATAGAATACTTGCAAGCCATCAAAACAAAGTCTAAAATTTTAAAACAAGTCATTAAAAACATGTCAGGCACACTTTCTATTACTCCTGTCAACCCTCACAGTCACACACTTTTTGTGGACTTTATGTAGCCTTTTCTAATTCATTGTAACAGAAGAGAGTGAACTAACAGTATAGGCCTTTTGTATGCATCTGAAAGAAAGAACATGGGGAGGGATGCATCTGAGTCACTGTACAGTATATAAATTATCTAAGAGCTATAATTTAGGATAATTAAGTTTTTTCCTCCTTCTGGCCTTTTGTATAAAATAATAAGCAAAGATAAAAGTCCAACGCCTGCAAACTCCTCGAGAAAACATTCTCTAAAAAGATAATTTATTGTTTTTAAAGAAAAGTATTAAACTTAAATTGAAATAATGATAAAATATGACATTGCTTGCTCAGGTTTTTTTTGCCTGCCATTTGGAAGGCCTGGGTTTGGGTTTTAGCCCCTGGGGTTGCAGGGTAAGCTTAGTCCTGCTCTGAAGACTGGATAAAAATGAGAATGTTGGGTCAAGAAAAAAAGTCTGATGTCAAACCTGCACCAAAAATAATGAGCATATCTGTTAATCTGCTGTGGTGACCACTAATGAGGTCAACTGAGAGCAACTCTTTTTTTTTTTTAACCCAAACAAACAATCTTCTTTCACAAGCAGTCAACATATATATTAAAGATTTGACCTTCTTTCTCCTTTTTTCTTCATTTTTCCAGCATTATCTTTACTATACCCTGCCTCGTGCCCGAAAGTCTCCTGGGATAGGCTCCAGGCCCCCCGCGACCCTGAATAGAGGATAAAGCGGTATAGAAAATGAATGAATGAATGAATATCTTTACTATTGACAATGGTTTAACATTGATGTACTGATCCAAATGCGGGCAGCATGTTGGTGTGGTGGTTAGCACTGTCGCCTTGCACCTTCAGGTTCCAGGTTTGATTCCCATCTCAGGTCTATGTGCTGTGTTCGGTATGTTAATAAGTCTGGTACTATTTGTCAGGTCTATACACAGCACATCCTTCAAACATGGCTGCTATACACTCCAAGTCCCTGTTCAGACGTTCAAGTTCAGCCAACTATTGATTCCATGAACATTGTGTTTGACGATGTTAACAAAATTGCCAATTTTCATTCTTTTTTGTGTTTGACAACTACTTCAATTCCATCTATTAATCCATCATCTATGACTTGGAGCCTTTTTCAAGGAACTTATATAAGCAATGAACACCCTGGATGTGGTGCCAATCCATTCCAGCACACATGCACACAGTCACACTCCCAGTCATAAACTCTGGGCAATTTGGAAACTCCAATCAACTTCTTTATTTGTATTTGGCATTCGTGTAGACTTCTGTTTTTAATTTCCAATCTTTCCCTATGAGAACTGCATTGACCAGGAAGGCCAACATCTTGTCCTTGGTGTCTTCTCTGGTGAAGTTTATATGCATGTGAATAGATTTAATATGCTCTGTGAAGATGTCTTAATCTTCACCCAGGTGTCATCTACATACAGTATCTGAACCAATGCGTCGAAGCAGACCCTGGAAAGGAGTTGGGTGCTTTCTTCTCCACTTCCTCCATGTATAGATTAGCCACAATGGGTGATACTCGGGAGCCCTTGGCACAGCCATATTACGGCTGTGGAAGTCTGTAGAAGTCATGAGTAGGTTGAGTCATGGGTCCAAGAGAACAGATCTGGTCTGGGTTGAGGGTGCTTCTAGTGTTTAGGCCTCCTCCTAATGGCTTTTATAGCATTAGTGATGGTACAAATCCTAATATTAATCAGCTTGATTTTTTTTCTACAGCATTAGTGAAAGGTTTGGACACAAATTTGGATTTATATTCTACATTCTAGAAAAATACTGGATTTTTACTGAAATAACATATAAGGCATAAATGTAATTAAGTAACAACAATAACAACAGTCAGTTGATTTTTTTAAGACACAAAGGGTATCCGTTCTGGAACAGTTCTTGTAAGAACAGTATTGTCAAGTGCATTTGCAAAACCCATCAAGCACCATGATGAAACTGGCCCTCATTAAGCCCTTTCCAGGATAGCAAGACCAAAACCTACCTCTTCTGCAGAGGAGAAGTTAATTCAGTGTTACTAGCTTCAGAAATCACAAATTAACAAACCGCACCTCAGATTAGAGTTTCACAGGGCAGAAGTAGCAGATACATCTCAATATCAACTGTTCAAATGAGATCATTGCAAATTTTGGATGCTTTTAGCATTGTTTTACAGTGTAGAAAGATAGAAGGGGGTGTCCAAACATTTGACTGGTAGTGTATGTAAAATGCTTCTAATGATTGTTAATTACAAGGGCATTCAAGTCTTCAAGTTTCTGGTGAATCAAGGTGGAAAAGAAATAGAAAAAAAAAGAGACATTTACAGAACACTTTAAGCACAGTACGGTGATGAGGCTCCTACCTGCAGTAAAACATCCGAATGGTGCAAACGTTTTAAAGAAGGCCACATGTCCCTGGATAGCAATCCTGACTGAGGTGGCTTGTGGTCCACTGCAGTCGTTCCCATGAACATTCAGTGAGTGGAATTACTGATCTTTGAAAATCGGCTTGTCGCCAACATTGCGCATTACAGGAACTTGTCTGGGAGTTATTGCCACATCCTGTGTACAGTCCTGACCTCGCTCATACAATTAATGAAACACTGGGATAAGTGCAGAAGGGGATTATATAGAAATAGAAGGAGATTTTTCTCTCATGTTGTTATTCTGCAAAAAGTCCCGCTTTGGCTTGAACGCCCCTTGTATTTACAACTAGCTTATACAATGTAACCTGGCAGGATTCCTACTATTTATTCATGTTCATTCTCACTGCTAATACTTTAACCTTTTATTGAACAACAGTGAGTGTTCTCGCAGTCTCTGATTATTAACTTACAGCCTTTAAAGAATGTATTTATTTGTGTTCCTTTTGCAAAGCATGTGCTACACATATACTGTAGACCCATGCTAAAAGAACTGTTCTTTTCCCTATACTGTCAAGGCTCAGTAATGTTCCTCCTCTGGAGACTGATCCTGGCTTCATTGACATTCAGCTCACAGTGACAGTGTGTCCTGAACGGAGCGCCAGACTGTGTTGTTGATGTGGAAGAGAAACCTGTGGACTGGTTATTAGAGCCTGGTCTTTGTGACTGACAGAGCAAAGTTACACTCTCATTTCCCTGGCCCTTGAAAGGATTGCAATCTTCTTTTTTTCTCCTGTGCTGTCTGTCTCCGTGTCACTCCATATCCAACGGTCCTGCTGGAGATTTAACCACTTGACTTTCTCCATCATCTCTCTCTCTCTCTCTCGTCCCATAAAACCAAGACATCAAACCTCCCTGGCAGCCTTTTGACATCAGAGTTTCAGGACAGCTATAAATGTGAACACAAATAATATTGAATTCATGTAAGGGATATGACAAAAAAAAGTATATTTTCACAGGAGGCACACTGGAGCAAATCAGGAAAGGGAGTGTTATATGATTAAATAATCTATAAAAAATATCCAAAATAGAACTGCATTTATATGCCTCATTCAAGAGTACATAAACATTCACTTGTTACTAATTTCAAATTATTTACCTGGCTCAGACAGCATGCAGAAAAATATCTGCTGCTCAAATGATTTCAATATACAAAAAGGTTACACTTACACACCAAATGGGATCTATTGTTTTGCAGGCACTTTAATTTATCTAGGATTCCCACATTCAGGGTTCGAGTCCTTCCAAGGTGTACCTAGTCCCCAGAGTCTCCACTCACCATTTTTCTGGTGGCATTTGCCCTGTAGAAAGAAAAATACACAAATAATTAAATGAACTTTGTTCGCATGGAATTTAATTGCACATTCATAAGCATGTTTTTAAAAAAGGACAAGGTCATCTGTTGAATTTTGAAATGAACTAAAATTTTGACGTGTTATGGTGAAATGCACGGAATGAAGGTGTGAGATTGCGTTTATTAAGTAGATTTCAATTGCACACTCAAGCATATTTTAAACAATGTACAACACCATCTGTTGAATTTTGAAATAAACCAATGATTTTTGCAAAGTTGATTTTTTTTTTTTAAGATAAAATTTTTTAAGCTAAGTAAAGGGGTTTTCCATTTAAGTACAATATCTTCTCCTCCTGTGGGCCAACTTCGATGAAACAAAGCCTATGTGTTACCTCATGATGCATGCACAAACAGACATAAAACAAATAATAGGATGGGTAAAAAGGGAGTATAAGGGAGGGGACCATACACATCCCTGGGGAATACCAGTGCTGAGGGTGAGACTGGAGCAGGTGAGTTTGTTCAGTCGAGCAGACTGTGGTCTATTCGTAAGGAAGTCTGTGGTCCAGTTACAGAGTGGTGTGCCGATACCAAACTATTTAAGCTTTAAAACTAGCTTGAAAGGGCCATCAATATGGAAAGCTGAGCTAAAATCGACAAACATGACATACTGTAAGTCTCAGGGTTGACCAAGTGAGTCAGGGCAGAATGGAGCACCAAATGGTGGGCGTCCTCTATTTACCTATTTGGGCAATAGAGAAACTGGTATGGGTCCAGAGTAGGGTGGCAGACAGGCTTTAAGGTGGGTAAGCATCAAAATTTTGAAGCACTTTGCGATGACAGGGGTAAGTGCGGTGGGATGAAAATCTCTGAGTGCTGCTGCAGCGGAGTGCTTTGGCACAATAGTAGCAGGTTTAAAGCAGACGGGGACAGTTGGCTTGGCCAAGGACAGATTAAAGATGTCCGTAAAAGACCTCTGCCAGCTGCTCCACACACGCTTTGAGCACTCGGCCAGAGATGCCGTCAGGGCCAGCTGCTTTCTGTGCAATCACGCTGCCCAGGGTAGTACACACTTCAGAGGTAGAGTGTGTAAGTGAATGCTCATCTCACTGTGTTGCGTGCTTTAAGCAGAATGCGGTCCCCTCTGTTTATTCAGGGCTTCTGATTGGGAACACTATGATGTTACTTTGCGTGGTCACCTGATCCACACACCTGTTAATGCCTTATATTAAGCTCTCATTGCATGAACCAACCTTACCTAGCTGTCCAACATACAGTATGGGTGGCTAAAATGTACATTAAGTTCTTTCTAAAAAAAATAAATAAAAAAAAAGATTAGCTGAAAAGAAGCTAACATTCTCATTAAATCATGATGTAAAATTATAATATTAATCATTATGCTATTAGATTATAGTGATATGATTTATTACCATAATTGTATTTTTTATCCTGTTTAACAGTAAACAGCTTTAACAAGATGAAGTAATTTCCTCCTTGGATTAATAATGTTCTTTGAACCTGGAATCCAGACATTCTGTGGTGTTTATTCATGAAGATACGAGGAAAATCAAATACTTCCTTTTTGTTGTTGTTGTTGTTGTTTTTTTTGGTGATAAATTAAAATTTATGACACTAAAATATACACAAATAATACATTTCTACTTGTAATATCCACTGGCAATAAAAAAGCAAACCACTATACTATATATACACAAAATAATATATACTATATTATTAAGTTTTAAGGTTAATGTTATTTCCTTTCTAATACCCCTATCTCACCTATGCGGTTTGACTCGCGATGGCTCGCGGTGTTAGGCACCGTGAGCCATCGCGAGGGACCGTCCGATGGTCCGCGAGGTTCCGCGAGTACCACAAAAAAAATGAAACATGTTTAATTTTTCACGCGGAAAGATTGAAAACGTAACAATACCGCAAAGCACCTTACTCACCGTACTAAGACCATAACGACACCGCAGCCTTCCGTTCGGAAAACGCTAATTTCCGCCGACCTCAGACGGCGGTGGCTTCACG